>JAMKCH010009332.1:0-28752 GCA_023653785.1 Ophioderma brevispina | reverse complement strand
TGCATACGTTGGTGTTGTAGTTGAAGGCCGTGCACAATCGCGCCATATCGCTTTCCGAAACACAGCTTCACAATTGGCACCAAAAGGTCGTTTCAGACGAGTCGTCTAGAAAACTCTCATTGTGTTTATTAACTTTTTTTGTTTATTATTGGCAAGAGAGTGGTTTGCTGAAACCAAACAAAACAACACCCACCAGCAAAAAATATCCAAAATTAAATTTTAAAATTAATAAAGATATGCTTTTTTGAAGTTATTATTTTTAATTTTGCACTCGCATGGGCTTGGTTTGCATGGGTGCTGTGACTTATTATAAACTTGCATACCACCCCTCTCCATAAAATGAACTCTTCCACCTGTTCCCATATGTGTATCAAGTACGAACGATTCTGCCTGTCAATTACACTTCCCGGTTAATGGGAAGACATTTGGTACATTCCCTCATAAAAAAGTCAACTGCGATGTGGCCTCGGCTTTCTTACATTGTGTTGTATCTCTATAGGATAACGGAAGTAAATATGACAATAAAGGTCAGTGTGCGCTCAATTTTAGGCTCTTTAGATGTGTTTAAAGCTTTGAAGGTGCCATTGGGGTGTTAGCAGAGCTTTGAATTACTCAAACAGTGAAAGCGTGACACAAAAAGCAGTTGAGACTTTTTTTAATTCTGTCACACAAAATGCCACCGAGTAGGGTTGTTTAGTAGATTTTTATGCTTGGTCATTTACAGTCTTTAAGAATCTTAACATAGGTGAAAATACATAAATCGGTATTGACACATGAGAATCCAAATAGATAAACATCTTTGGCAACTTCAAACCAGTAAAAAATGTAGTAGACCCTTTGATGGGGTGCACATTTGCAGGTAGCAGCTTCAAAATGGGTATTAGAATAAATTAAGGTGATAATAAACTGTACGTAAATGCTCCCATTTATGTCGCTGCCACTTTGAGGCCTCCACGCCAAAGAGCAAAAATGTGCAAAGAGCAAATTCCAAATGATTCTTGAGTAATGATTTTTCATCTAATAGTTAATATATATTTTATTTTCGTTTTGTGGCAGAAATATGGGGTGGTCGCTCAACAAAAATAACCATAGGGGATGTGAAAGAAAACAGGTATCATTTTCAGCATTCTGGTATATCAGATCTACCCCTTTTTTCGTGCCAATTTTGGTATACCAATGAGTTGGTTTTTTCACAAATTTTTCTCAAAGTGTTTGGAAATTTGTCAAATTTGATAAATCTGAAAAAGATGGCAAAAATTGTGTTAAATCTCACCCAAAATTTGCATTTGGTATATAGATTTGGGTCCCGTTTGGCAAAATGGTATAGTATGGGTCCTTGCTTCCAGGGACTGTTGGGGAAGACACTAGAATTGAGAAACCAGGGGCGAAATCTTATCTTAGTAATACAGTGGACGTTCTAATAACGTATAAACATTGGGAACAGGTACACACTAAGTTAATCTCATCGTGACTGCATTAGAATACCATTTTTGTTTTATATTTAATATTTTTTTTTTAGTATTCAAAAATGTGGTGTTATGTGTGCGTAACGTAATGTGTACAAGAGGTCTATTGATCTAAGTAAACAACACTAGTCTCAGTAGGTGTCGAAAATGAAACTATAAAATGGTGCATCTATGTCATAAGTGATAAGGCACCAGGAGCACAGGGACATCTGTTACACGAGTCGGGTTTTGAAGCAGACCAAAAGGCATTAGATCCTGTTAGATAATCAATCGATTGGCAACTGTAAATTAAAGGGCAAATGCAGAGCTTGCACGGTTAGTATAGATGGTGTTGCAACACACCACTCGGTAGGGGTTAGATTGTCTTTTCGATTATTCAGTGTTTCTAGACTAATCCACACTCGCCTATGGCATGAAATGCTAAAAAGTTTCTTCATGGTCTTGTAGGCTTTGGGTTTTTTTGTGGTGTGTTAGCCACAGTTTTATTTTTTCAAATAGGCATGTAAAATCCGGGACACAAAAAATGTGGACTTAATTGGCCAAAGTGGCAACACAAATCGAAACACTGATCACATTACCATATAATGGATGGTAGCCTAGGTGACAATTTGTAAACAAAACTAGTGGGGGACCAGGTTGGCTCTGTAAACAGTCGCTAGTTTATCACAATGTAATGGGTATGTTTATGTGCTGGGTGCTACCAGGAAAGCCCCAACTGGAATGGCAACTGATGAATCGCCTGGGTGGTGTGGGTTGCAATAAATCAATTTCAAAATTGGTGATGTGCAGGGCGTGAATTAAAGCGAGCATCCGAAAGTGGCTACGCTTGCGTAATTTTTTGATGTAGCGTGGCTGCAACATTCACATTATGTTTATTTACAAGTTCGTGCTCTATTCGTCCCAAACAGCCTCGTAAAATCCTTCAGGCATGCAAAACACACGGTACTTAATTCAAGCCATACTTGTCACATGCAGGTTATCACTGAAACAAACGGCCTTCCTTTTTTCGTGCACACAAGTTTTTTTAGAAGTAACTGAATAGATTAACATTGAATAAGATAATCTTACTCAGTCTTCAAGGATAAATTACTTCCATTTAAAAAAGCAAAACAATAACTCGTCAAGGTTTTTCCTTCCCACACATTTAAAAAGAGGACTTCACTTCATTCTTTTTTCCTTATAGTGTTGCATTTGCCATGAAAAAAACCCCACACAGATGATTATTCACCATGGGGTGATTTAAGCCTCCCATGATGCAATGCTGCATACTAACACTTTACTGTACTTGGACCTAGGACTAGCTTGCAGAAGAGCCTTGGGGCTTGAAACACCCAGGTTTTGCAGGAGATAGGCAAAATCTGCCTATTGGGAGTATTACATTGGACTAATAAGACATCCGAATTTGCACAGTTTTCAGGGCAAAACTCTTGCTGTCAGAACTTAACCAGATAACTCCCAGAAGAAGTGAAGGGGTAAAAGGAAAGAAGCTAAAGAAGGATTTCACATCTGGGGGTTCGAAACGGTTCCCCAGGCGCACCAGTCCCAGGAGCAGGGATGGCAAGCCACGAGGGTGTCGCTGCATGGCCCAGCCAGCAATTTCATGGCCATATGTGTCCGTAAAATGTCATCATCGCTCTTTTTGGACGAGTGCATTTTCTCGCAGCACTCCGGTTTTGAGGGGGGGGGGGGGGGGGGGGGGGGTGGGGGGGGGGGGTTCACAGGGTTATAATCCTGTGGTAACAATATCAATCTCTGCCGAGTAATCACTGGCACTGCTATTTCCGATGTACCAATATGGCACTTGAAAAAAGCAGGGGGAAAAGATGTACTTCCAGTGAATGGTGCTCTCCATTGGTCAAAAATTCCCAATCACTGGAGGTGGACTAAGCTCAAATGCTTGCAATTCAGTCATTTTGTTTTCTTGTGACTCTTGAGCAGGTATTGGCAGTTGGCACTAAAGTAGATGTCAATAGCAACTAAACAACCAAAATATTTGCTAGTATGAAGTTACCTTAACACGACCAATTAGGATCATTACAACATGTCTTAGATACTGATATTTCAATGCATACAAAGAACACATAAAAGGCAGGTTCTTGTTCATGATTCTGGCACCATGAAGCATCATGTGACCTCATTCAGTATATGTTCCCAGTAATAAGAATTATGGATTGGGTTTATACATCCTCTGGTGTTCCAAAATTTTTTTAGAGGGAAGATAAATCTCTAACATAATCTCATATAATCTCTAAATAAGTTATGATCTGCATTAGAGTCTTTAAACAAATAAAAAAACAAGAATTTCCTGTGTTAATTCACCAGTATAGCCGCAGGATGTAGGATGCACTTAAATGTGGGCTGATTCCAGATGAATTCCACACACACCAAAGGCCCAAACGGAATTGAGTAATTCCCCCATATCCTGGGAGGGGGGGGAGGAATTAATTGGAATCGCCATGTCTGATCATGTCAGTGATGTTCGTTGCATGCATATGACAACCATGAATTGGTCATGACTTGGCTTTTCCAAATGAATTCCATATTACTCTGGTGGGAGTCATATACACAATTCAAGTTGTCTTTCAGTGGGGTGTACAGAATTTATCTGGAACAGCCCAACACTAATGGACCCTTAATACGAGATAGCAATGCTTCACCATAGCAAATAAATCTTTACCTTGCATACTTTTGCATTATCTGATAACACCATTCATCACCTTTAAGCTCCCAAGATTCAAGTGAAAGAACTTCACATATTAAGCAACTTAATTCATCACCCCCGCTAGAATATTAAGTAATTAACACTCAAAATGTAATCTGTGGAGGCCAATTGTTGGTAACTGAGGCTCGTGAAAGCAGAACGAAGTCAAAGTTTAAGATACCCATAGCATAGTGTTCTGCTAACTCAAAGAGGAGAATGCAAAAAACACACATACTTACTCCAATCAGAAATGACGATGGTGAATTTAGGTTCAACATTTCTCTACTGTCCAAACTTCAATTAGATTTACTGGTTTTGCTTGCGTAAATGAATTAATAACAAAATTTAAAACAAATGCCTAAATTATCTTTCATTATATTTAATAAAAAACTTAATGATAGGGAATGAATCGAAGATTGAAGTGAAATGACACTTTGAATATTCTTTTTGTTCTTGTTCTTACAATTCAAAGTATCAAAGTCAAGATATTTTTGCCTCATTAATTCTAGTTGACTCACATTAATCTGACATGAATATTTATATACTTATGCAAGATTAATTTAACTAAAATAACCCTTTTCAACCATTAACAAAAGATAAACTTTACTTTTGTCTAATTAATTTATGCACAATTAAAATTTTCTGTATAAAAACATTTAAAAATGTCATGACAGGAAAATTGTACATACTGTCAGATACAATTAGCGGTAAATATTTTGGCCATCATGGTAAGCCTTCCCAAGTCGCCCAATTGGAGTACCAAATTGCGAGTTTGGCAACACTGGTGAAATAGCAAAATGTGTAAGACAGTTCATTTATAGTGTTTTCAAAAGTTAACAGTGCTTTTGACTGGCTAATTAGACTGTTTTGAAGTTACAGCCCTTATGTAAGTTTCTGACATAACAATCAACAACAGTATGAGTACTACACAGGGAAAAAATCCAGGAGTCTAATAGTCTATGCGTACACATGCACGTCCTCTAACTAGTTTCACTAATAAAGTGATGGTAGATATATTAGATTCAGTCGAATAAGCACACAGTGTGTGTTTTAAGCCCTTTTGGAGACTTTTTGTCTCTTACCAATTTTTATTGAAAGTATTACATCTAAAATTCTGGGTACAGACAGCAGAATTCACCGCCACAAAATTTGTAATTTATACACTTTTTTGTATTGGAAAAAGAAAGACTTTTATTAGAAAATTTGGATCAAATTTGTCAAATTATTTCAAATTAGGTGATATTCTCAAACTTAATTTCACAAACCCCATACTTCATATAACATTTTGTTATGGATACCATTTGAAAGGGAAAGGGGATGACCCGATTTAAGTCTATAAATTTTTCATCTTGATAGAATGGCCTTCACCCAAAAACCCCATCTGTAAAGTTCTGTGCCGATATTTCAACTCGTTTTGAAGTGAACGCTACAAACATGATTTTGTAATCCCCAAAGAGTACTTTGTAAAATGAATATTGGTTGACCAATATGGGACATATTTTCTCTCGTAACATCCAAAACAAACATCCTTTAGCCCTAAAATTTCACAGGGTAAATGAGAAAAATAGTAGCTTTCTTCTGATACCAAAATTTTGACTGCTTCCGGTAAAATCTGGGGTCCCTGGGGACGAGGCTATTAGGGATCGGACCATGGACCTTTAAGTAATCCAAATTAAGGTCTCATAGACACTGTAATTGATGCCTTTCTCCCTCCCTTGTGAGTGGCATATTTACTAAAAACAGGTTTGCTTTCGCCTTTATTTTCCCAGATCCTCACGGGAGCTTAGGACTTTTGCTCTGTCACACTATGAACATTAAAGATAACTTTTTGATAGAGAAATATTGAATTAGAACATTCATCCTGCCATGAAAGATGTAATAAGGGGAGAGAGAGGGGGTAAACAAGTAATAATATGCAGAGATATCACACTTATTTCAACAATATACAACTTAGTGTCCCCTTGAGACAAAACTGCAGCATTATGTGTATGCTGAATGCATGCGAGGGCCAAAAAGATATGCCTAATTGCAAAACTATTGGATCACAGACTGGTGCCATCAAACTGAAGTCTGGTTAGGTCATCAAATCTTATTTCTATCAATTAAAGTATGCAGAGTGTTGCATGGGATTCATTGCAAAATACATAAATATTTCTTAGTCTTATGTAGGATATATAACTCTTCAGTGCAGTAATTTAACTCCTGGGGACTGTACTACTATTCTGATATAACTCCTGGGGCTGTGCTGATTCTACTCGCAGGAGTCAATGCAGTAATGTATCTTTAATTAGACCTAGCAACTGTTGTCGTAGCAACTAAAATCTTTACCTTGCATAGTTTTGCATTATCCGATAACACTCTTGGAGAACCTTCTGATATAACTCCTATCAGGGTCTGTACTGGTACCACTAAAGGGAGTCAGTGCAGTAAAAAGTCTGTACTCTGTCATAACTCATGAAATTTAGTGCACTGATGGGATAATAATGGGAGTCAATACAGTGATATAACTCTTCAGAATGATACCCCTTTATAACAATCTGCGGTCCCCTAGTTTTGCAATAATAGGTCATCTTTCCTAGAAGAATCCTATCTGCTCGAGTGAATGTTGCGTGCTGCTTACTTTAGCTTTGTCTTGTCTGTCGTATGTTGGCTTTCACCCAGTTCTCTCTCTTTCTTTCTCACATTATTTTTCACACTTCATCTAAACATGTTTATTTTTTTCTCCTATAGTCATGAGGATCTTTTCAACATGCATATAATTATTTCTTCCCATCAAGGTATCCATCCTGTTTGGGCATGTTGAGATGTTGGACTTAATCCACAGTGATATACAATTTGCATTTGTTTATGTAAAATGTTTGGATGTTGGAAGCATTATACAGCCCAAAATCTGATGATAACATAGTTTACAAGCTGATGTGATATCCAATTTTCTGATGGCAGACAGTGATCGTTTTAAAATTCCTACTGTATTACAGATATGTCATAATTCGGCAAACTTAGAATAGTTTTTGAGTCTATTATTCAAATCCATATTAACACCATTGTCTGGTGTTGTACGGGCAAAAATGTAACTTAAATTTAACAACCACAGCGTCAACATTTATGTTCTTTTAAATTACAATTTCTCAAATCGTTAGAAGAATGCAATTGAATTATTTTGCTTAGTGCCCTTTTATTTTTTTTTCAAAATTAATAATCTTTGGGACAGTTGTTAGAAAATAAGTCATTTTTCAACTACAGAATGGCAACCTGTGTATAGAAAATTAGTGCAAATTAACCACTTTTTCTTGAATTTCACAGTCTTCAGCACACACCTTCAAAAATCAGCTAATCTGCACCAAATTGGTGATGCCAGAATAACTAATGTTAAATCTTTGATTTTGTTGCTTGCATTTGGGTATGATATCTGTATTCTGAATGGTTCATCTCATAATAAGGTCATCAATTGATGTGTGTATATTTATTCTAATCATGTCGTGGTTTCACATTAATCAACCCAATTACGAATTGACTTGATTGTTTTACCCAAATGCATCGTATGATTATACATTCTGAATCGTAATAATAATAACAATAGCATATTTCTATATAAACTGTAGCAACTTAACAGTTAACCACTTCTTATTACCCTATTGTTTAACAAGAAATTAACAAGAAGTTGCTAACTTGCAAAGGTAGTGAAAGTGCCGATACCAATTTTCTAATAAGTGGATATTTAATGGATTTGTGATGAGTTTGGTAGTTGGGTATTTATTAGGTACTGTGATAGACTGCAAGCAGATTTTAGATAATTGCATGGGTGCAGTGTTAAATGGTAATGAATTATCAATATTGCATAGATTCATTTGTGAACAAAGCAGGTGGTAATTCTCAATTGCATTTGGTAAAAGCATAATATCGTTGACATTTGATTAAAGTGAGTGAATGATAACTTCTTGCCTGCTTAGTTCTGGACAAATTAAGAATGGAAAATAAAGAAATCTTAAGAGTATTGTAATGTTGGCATCAACTATACTAGCTTTCTGAAATTTTCTTGGTAAATTATTGATTAAAGAATGGCAAAGTATACATAGGTTCTTTGCACAATTACGGTGCGTGATGCATCGCATATGGCATTGTTTTTGAAGCCGTTTTCTTATTATTTGCTCACCTTACATAGCCTTCAGCCAAGGAAGCCGAAGCCCGGGGCGAAGCACGAGCCATTCACTGTGAGCCTGCCAGTCCGCCACTCTCACCACGGGCACAGCAGCTAGAGAAAATGGCCGCTGCTATTGCGGCACAAGCTGGCGACCAGGATACAAGAAGGTATGGGGACACGCGAAACACCCGATGACATTGTGTTGAGTTTTACCCATGGTTTGTGCATCCTGTTTTGTGGTGTTTGTTTTTTACAAAACCAGTTGCATATCAAAGTCAGGGATATTAAAAAATTATCACAAATATCAAAACCACCTCCAAGTGTATATTTAAGTGGAATTGTCCTTTAAAGTTTAATTTACTCAAAAGTACAACAATTTGAACCTTGTTTTTTACATCAGTTTCATTGAGTCCTTGTGAATTAATTTTGAAATTATATATCTAAAGTACTCTGCGGGCTTCAGGAAAGTAAAGCAGTGTTACAGATTAAAACAAAGAACTTTCCTTTTTTTTTTTTTTTTTTTTTTTTTTTTTTTTTTTTTTTTTTTTTTTTTTTTTTTTTTTTTTTTTTTTTTTTTTTTTTTTTTTTTTTTTTTTTTTTTTTCCCCCCCCCCCCCCCCCACAAAAAGTGATAATGGAAATCAATAAGGTGATTGAGTTGTGGTTCAAAATCTCGACTACGTCTCGCCCAATATTTTTACTCTAAGCTCGACCAATTAATTTGGACTTAATCGATCCAATTTTATATCAGACTTATAAAAAGCAAAGTGAACATAGTTATACTGTCATGAGCAGACAATGTTATAACTATCACTTGCATTATTTGAGTGACTTAATTTTGATTGAAAAATTACTATTTGATATAATTTATTAATATTTGTGAAAATGAAGCAGAAATTCATGATTTTAACCCCCTGAGCACTACCCACTCTATTATCAGTCCTGCTGGCTCATTGTAGGACACAACATGAGATGGCCCCCTGAGTAAACCAATCAAAACAGTTCTTCTATATCTCTTTGTAAACCACCCTTTTTTCAGAAGCACTGATTACTCATTACATGATTTCCCGTTCATGTAACCAGAGAGATTAGAAAGAAGGGGTGGTTCGACTGTTACTTTCAAAATATAACTGTTTCAAACCGCCTATTCATGTCAATCGGCTGAAAATCCAATCGATTGGACCAAGGACTTACTCTACTTGCTGGAGAACATTAAACAATTCACACGCTGTCATTAAATCCCAGAACCCTTTCAATTACCCGTTTTCATTGTTATTTGCACATGGTCATACACTATGGTTTGTTGACCAGTACACGCGAAATGTACATCCCTGCATCAGTTATAAACACTTTAACCCCAAATTTTGTTGCAACTTTGGACAACTTCTGACACAAAAAAGTAGGGTTGAATGTGATTGATATGCATATTTATCTAACTAATCATTCATCTATCATATTTCACAGTAAAATAACCGGATATTGGTAAATTAGTCTAAAATAAATAACAGCTTTTATTGACCCCAAAAAACTTTGAATCATGTTAGCTAACCGAAAAAGGTCCGATTTTGCTGTTTCTTCTTTGGTTAAAAAGTCACTGATTTTCTCAATTGATTTTCCAACGATTAAAATAAATAACAATCAGTCATAAAAAACCGCGGAGTCATTGTTGCCAGCATATATCTTTTAGCGAAATTACTAAGCTATTTTAGTGGGAGAGGGTCATTACTTCCTGTTGTGAAACCAAAAAAACCTTCCACGAACTTCCTAGGCTTTAGGCGTTGCAACCCATTTCTTCAAAGGTCCAATCGAGTGGCCCTTGAAGTTTTTTAACAATGAAGCTTATGAATGAGAGTAATCCTGGGTAATCGGATGCAAATCGAGCCATCCCTTCTTTCTCTCATCTTTCTCTTGATGTAACCAATGAAATAGTGGCTGAGAAGCCTATAGATGGCAGGTAGTGCTGAGGGGAGGGTAAAGATTGGAGACAATAGCAGTCAATATGGTTTAAAAAAAAAAAAAAAAAAAAAAAAAAAAAAACAAAAAAAAAAAAAAAAAAAAAAAAACCCATGGCATTTTGTGTATGTTCTTAATCTATCTGCCTGCTATGCTAACCATATCCTCTTTACATTCATCCTACTCCACATGAAACCCTAATACATCCTACCCTACCTATTCCTACCGAATTTCTGATATCCCACCTGTGCTTTAACAACTACTTAATTTTTGCCTACACAATTGGCTGTTCTTATGTCCCTCTTTTATATCTGGACTAATGTGTTCCAATCTCTTCCCTGTTCATCTTAGAAATTTACTTCCTTTCTTAAAATGTTGTTTCAACCACTACCTGCTCTTTTCTCACTCACCCTCCTCTCCCTATCTGGATCTTTCTCTCTTCATTCTATTTTTCTCTATCATTCTTATTTGTATTCATCTTCCTATTTTGTATCTGCTTGCTGCTGTGCGTCCTCCCATATTCTTCTGTTCTTTCTTTCTACAACCCCAATCTGGGTTTGTCTCTTTCTTCTTTTTTCCCCCCCTTCCCCTCCTCGTCCTTTCTTTCTTTATTTCTTCTTTTTTTATAATCTTGTCTTCCTCGAATTCCTCAATTCTTCTTTCTTCTTCCCTTCTGACTTTTATTCCCCACTCTATACCAATGCTTGGTCTTCGCTCTTCTCTACTTCTCTTATCTTCTTTTCTCATTTCTCTCTAGTCCTCCCATTTTCTATTCTGACTTCTCTCAACTTTTCCTCTTCCCTCTAAAATAATGTTTTGTTGATTATACCCCATTGACATCCTTGCAACCCTCTACCTCTCCCATCTCTTCTAGGAATTCTCTGGACAGTACCCAGGGCACACCCAGTCCACACAGCAGTGCCAACAGCAGTCAGGACTCCCTGCACAAGCAGGCGGCCAAGAAGCATGGCACGGGTCTCAAGGGCTCCCTAGGTAGGTTCTTTAGCAAGAAGGAAGCCAAGATGCGGAGAGGGAAGGAAGGCTCCACAGACCCCAATGACCAAGGTAATTATACCATTACCATCCGTCTTGCCTCCAATGCCAGACATTTCATGCGGGACTCTCTAGCTCTATGTACCTTGTCATTCTGGTGTGGAATTGTATTCAGATCATTTCATTTTGCACTATTTTTTTGGAAGACTCTCTTGTGGTACGCATTACATCAAAACTTGTATGCCAAAATCAAGTTTGCAACACAAGCGCTCAACATGTGATAGTCCTTACAAATATTGAAGAATGGGAAGTTTGGAAAAGGGTGTTAATACATAACATTCATTTTCTCATCCCCAATTTTAAAGTTCATTGGTCTATTCAATATTTTCTGTATGTGATTGAACTTTGCCTGGAAAAATTAGAATGTGAAGTTCAGGTATTAAATTGAATAATGTAGACTAAAGAAAGCAGGATCAACTTCCTGGCTTGTTAAATTAACATAAAGGCCTAAAAACAACTCATGGACAGTGTTGAACGCTGCTCTGTTCATACAAAAAAAATATTGTTTTTGGAGATAAGAATGCCAAGGTACATAGTTAGGTTAACTAACTCTAAGGGTGACTTGTGAGAAAATGGTGTAATCTTAAAAATCTTTAAAAAATACCAAATAAAACCAAAAAAGTTTTCCACTGTCAGAGTATCTTTGAAACCAATCCACATTGCACCACCCCAACGTTTATTCCACGATGAGCACCGTTCGCCATGCTCTACTTTCACACAAGTTCATCCTGACTAACCAAGTGACTAACTCCTCCAAAACTCTAACACTCTCCATAGAATTCAATTAGCCATAGACAAGTCTGTTTTCATCTCAAGATATTGTTTCATTGTTACATAGAGTAATCATGCTGTCTTTATTTCACACAATACTTTACTTGTATTGGCCCTACCGTGTCCCTGTTAAAACAAGTGGTTTTGCCCGGGTTGTGTGCCACCGCTCTTGAGATAGCTTTTTTTTTTAGTGAGCAATTATTACGAGGTAAAATGCTGTCACAAGTGAAGTGTAACTTTCTACAAAAAGGCGTCATGATCATAGCAACTTTTGGGTAAATTTCATTCCAAATTTTGATTATTATAAAATCTTAACTCAAATTAGCCAGCCTCCGTACAATGACAGTATTTTTTTAACTGAAAAATGGGAATTTGGAGCTATACCCTGGTGGCTAAACTGTAGTTTGAAGTGAGAAAGTGCTAATCCTGCTTTAAGAGGTCAAACATGTTTGTCAGAGTCTTTAGAGAAAATGTGACATTTTTGTGTTGTCCAACCTTCAAGCAATAGTTACCACAAGTTATGACAAATCTTCTATCAAGTTAAAAACCCATAGCAAATCATTTGTTTAATCACAAGGATTTAACTAATGTAATAGTTTTCCATAGCTAGAGTCATGGAGTTATGGGTCAAAAAGGATCACATTGACCAGAAGTCATGAGAGGTCAATAACCTCTGGGTGCATGACTGTAACCAAGTTGACCTCTTAACCAGTGTTGGTTTTTGCAATGAGTAACTACCAATATCTTTTGAAATCCTTGTGATGAGAGAGATGCTTTGGTGCAGGTTTTAAGTTGATTGGAAAATTTTAAAAGCTTGACCACCACTGTATGAGTACAACCTCTGACCCGTGCATATCAATGCCTGTTTAGAATTACAAGAAATTTGAACAAAGAAACAAACTGGACAATTTTATAGTAGAGGTAATGCACTTTTCTGGTCACCAGGGTAATGTCATGTAAATTGAAAGTAAAAGTCCTAATTTTTGGTTAATTAAAAGTTTAACAAAACTAACAGAAAATAACATCACAAACACAATGTGTGTTCTGACAAGTCAGGAAATAATATTTATAAAAAATTTTATTAGATTTTTGCTTCTAAGGGTACTTTTTGTTATCAAATTAACACATTTTGTGGCAGTTATTTTACCACCAGGTGCTAACACAAAGCACTTGGTCATTTTGAAAGCACTGATGAATTAAAATTCACCAGCAATTTCCGTTCTTGGACCTTCCAATGGATTGAACCACACATCTAATATAACATAACCTTTGTGTTTCACATATTATACTGCCTATGTGTTGATTTTCATCACGTTTTGCCTTGGCACCACACTCTTTTTAGGGGAATGGTGAACTTCTGGTGTGCACACCAGTGGTTATTTATGGCTGGGCTGATAATTAACGTGAGTTATTTTGATAGGATATTATATCATATGGTATTATTTTATGTGCTTTGATAATATTTGATTTTCTCTTAGTCATGTACTTTCTTTTAAAACATGTGGCTTAGATGGATCGGCTTGTAAAAATCAACATTTTTTTTTTTATTTGCAATTTGACACATGGTTATGTTCTGCTAATGTGAGGTTTGCTGATTGTTTTTGGAATCTCTGAAATGAAAATGGAAATTTGATTTTATTTAAAGCTTTAAGCACTATCTCTTAGAATTTTATGGCACTTCCATGCCAGAATTTAGTTTGTTGTTTATTTGTAAGTGCCGAGTGCTTTCTAAGGGAGAAAATGATGTAAATATGTTCTTAGGCTTGAAATGTATAGTCCAACTTAACAGATAAGTTGGGGTGGAGTCCTTTTATCATTTAAAAAGGGGTTTATGGGAGCAAGTGGGTATTATCTTGTGATGAACTTTTTGCTCATTCTGAAAAAAACTAATGTGAATTTGGGGTTAATAGAAATTTGGTAGTAGAGTTACTTCTAGAAAAGTAAATCGTTTTGTTTTGTAATTATGAATATAATCCAAATTGTGAGTTTTATTTTACCTTTTGCAAATATGACTCATTTCACATGGGTGTCAAAGTAGGTGATTGGGATGTCAACTCACAAGAAATGTACTTTTATTCTTACGGAAATAAAGCAAAAACACAGCAAGATACTAGCAAACCGTAACCTGTTTTGTTGTATGGTTACGTCATTGTTTTGAGGTTGGTTTGTCATTGTGTTCTTAGTTGATATTTGTGGTTTGATTGATCGTTTTCCATATCCACGTAAATTAAACTGTAACATATTAACCAGATTTTGGAGCAGTTTTGAGTTGGGATTGCGGTCAATTTGTGTTGTGACGACGTTGACCCTAATATTATATAAATACTGGGCCATATATGATGAGAAATAAGCTTCATGAATCATGCTGTCCAAATATTTGTTTGATGCCTTGAATTGTATTAGTTATTTAAAACAGCTGTTTTTATGCATCACGCTTTAGAACTTTCTGCGTCTCATTACCTGCAAGTTAAGACTCAGCCTATCTATGATTTCATGATGACATAATCAATTCAAAAGTGATCGTATATATAATTCTATTAAATATTAGTTTTTTACTAGGAATTAAAGAAACAGCTATAGTCATCATAGTCGAAAGTTGTTTTAATGAATTCAACAGATCACGTAATGATTGGTCATGTTAAGTGACTGAAGTTCAACTGACTTTCTTGTATTTGACAATACCAAATGTCGATAATCACAATTTTAACACCATTCGGTTCTGTTGATTACAGCTCTGTGTTGATAGGTTGCCTGTTCCCCCCCCATTTCCCAATATTTTCCATGTTGTTGTGAAATAAAGGCAGTGAGATGGAATTTTCATATTATTAGCATGTGTCCGCATGCCCAGAAAGAAGTGGCCAAATGATATTCTCATAGTCTTGTTTTTAATTTTTGAAGTGTTTTGGTTGAGTTTTTGTTTTTTGGTTTTTACGTTTGTTTTTTTTATTTATTACAAATATCTATATATATGGGATGCCATTAATTACCTTTGTTATGATGGTCTTTCTAAATATTATTGGTTTTTTTTTTTTTTTTTTTTCACTGAAGGTCTGATATCACTCACCCCATAACAAGTCAATTCCATACAGCTGAAGGTGTAATGCAGAAACGTAACCACTCTGGTGAGTGTCCCACATCTTACAGTGCAGAGTTCATCAGTGCCTTATGGAAATGTGTGAGATAACTGAAATTTGTTCGAAGTTAGAGATGATGATATCATCCTCGTGTGCATTGGCAGCCTTCCTTTCCTCATCTGTATAGTAATTAACCAAGATTAACTAATTAACATATAACGATTCTTGGTCATTCATTCTCTGCATGTCGTCGGTTTGACTACTAAACAGTTGTCTTTGCATCTAACATGCTTTCTCTTTCTATTAGACTTTATCTCTTGTCTTCTCCATACTACAACAGAATGTGAATCTATGTCATCATCTGCATCTACTACTACTACTACTATCTTCTACATTGGACTGCCATCTTTATCCTATATGTGCCTTAAATGTGCATAGCCCTAAATACATAGGGCATGCAGACAAATGATTCTCATACCTTTACATACTGACAAACTAACCCTAGTGGGCTGGAAGCCATATTCATTAAGGGCTCTTTTGTGTCACTTAATTCCAACATTTCTGCAATTCCTGTAGGTAACATTTGAGTAACATTCTTTACTTTGTACTACCTGGTGGTTGATAACAATTGAACTTAGTTGATTTTTGTGTTGCCTGCCCTAAGGCAGGAAGACACATAGGGATCACTTTGTCCACTGTTGTTGTTGTCTGTTGATGTGAAAAAGGGTTAACATTTGCCTGTAATATCCGCATACTTCAATGGATTTAAACCAAACTTGAGTCATAGGTGTGGGATCCCTCATTTGTTGATGAGGTCAAAGGTCACATACCAAGGTCAAAGGTCATGTGAGGTCAAGTTTTAAGATAGGCTGAATTGACCTCAATTGAAAAGAACCAAAACTTGGTTTATGGATATTACATTCCAAACCTCAATTGTTTATGAGGTCAAAGGTCACATAATGTATAAAGTCATATAATGTATAAGTACTAAATGAAATGAAATGAAAGGTCAAAGGTCATATGAGGTCTATCGACACTGCAATATTTTTAAACCAGTCAACGACATGGTATGGAATGAATGGTGTTAAGGCTGAAGAGAGCTAGATCTTAAATATTTGGAAGCTGCAATTCAACTGGTTATTGAAAGGAATAGGTGATGATTTTAGCCTATCAGAAATACTGTAATGAAAGGCAGGTAGTGCGGGTTAAAGGTTGGTTAATTTGAGTTGCTACTAAGTGCAATTTGTGACGATTAACTTTAAGATTCCTACATGATTTTATCAATATAACTGATAGTACTGAGTGTCACCAGATCCTGCCAAGTGTTCTTTAATGATTCATTATATTACGATATAGGTAAGAAGGCTTAAATAATCAAGGTTGAATAATTTGGGTCAGGTTTTTTTGAAATTCTTCAAAATGATACACTTAAGAGCACTTGTTGAATGTGGCCCAAGGCATAGAGTCATGTATGTAGGTCATGTTGGCGATAAAAGTATGACAGTTTTGGTGTGATCAATCAGATCCTACTCTGACTTAATGGACATTTGTGTTTCAATCATATTTGTAGTGTGTGTCATTTGGAAATGAAGCTTGTGCAACTGCGGAAGTTACATCTTGAATACAAACGAAATGCCGTTGCCTTTGAGAATTATTGCAAAGTGTGTTTGAAATAAACCTGGCTGCTCATCTCTTGAATGTGTATTCAAATTGTTGACTTTTGACATACTCACTGAATGCTGTATTTGGCCAGTACTATATTTTGAATTTGTTTCCAGATATGACATACAGGTAGAACATACAGACATGTTTGCTTCGACTGAACTCAAACTTGGGCATTGGATAACTACATGGTTGGCATCTTCAGATAGTTGACATTGAAACACAAAAGTTATTTTGTCGGAACAGGGTCTTTTTGAGTTTGAAATAATGTCATCAGTTAGTAATGACTGTTGCACATCAGTGTTTAGCAAAATATAACATTGTTATATGTGTTTACTTCAAATACATTTCAAATATAAGTTTAAAGTTCAAGTGTATTCCATCACCTTGCACAAATAAAATACATAACTAACTTAAGAAAACTTATGAATTGACCATTGTAGATACAAAGTTTTTAAAACACAAAATGTTTAATTAAAAGAAACAATGACCTACCAAAGTAGATTGCTTTAAGGTCTGGAATTGTAGACTGAGCTTTTAAGGTCTGGTATTGTAGGCGGAGAATATGAGTTTGATTTGATCGGATAAATGTGCGGCAAGCGAAGCCCTGCCATTTTTAAACAATCCATAAGCTTTTAAGACACTTCCCATTTTTAGTTAATGATTCTAAGGTTTAGTGTTAAGTGAATTATCTTTTAAAACTAAGAAATTACCTTCAATCTATTGTTTTTTGAAAAGTAAAAATGTAGATGTCCCATTTATGCTTGAATGTAAATTATTTGTACTTGAATGAATTTGAGGGACAAGTTTTGGCACTCAGAACAAAATATTGAGTTCTTATTGAATTCTAATTGAATTCTAATTGTGTCAAAGTCCAAGTTATTTTGCTGTGACCAAATAGAGCATAGTACAACAATATGAGGTGATTATATTTGGGAGCTAACCAGTGTTCACATCACCCCTGCTAAATTAAGAGAGTGACCACTGAAGTGACAACATAATCATGTGGCCAAAACTTGACTCAATAATGTTAATATAAAATGTTTGTAAATTCCACACCTAAATTAAAAACTGTATTAAAGCAGGGCATTGTCCAAAGACAGTGGCACTTGTTTTGTAGTTTTGCCCTTTTTGTAGCAAACCCTTTCTCTGAGATACTGGTAAATATGTCCTAGATAGTCTATACATAGACACTCTCTTACTGCATGAGTTTTATATGAAAGCACTTACATTGGATCAAAAAAGTGATCTTGATGAGACACATTCACACTTATTATTAATCATTACACAAACTGCTCACTCTACCAAAAAAGTACACTACTATTTTCTAAATGCCATGCAAAGCAAATCTTACTCAAACTTTTTATAAGAAATTCCCATAGTGTCATTTTTGGGTAGGTCAATGGTTGGAAGTAAGCTCTTTTTGCTTCTATTTCAGAAAAATACAGCACTAATTTTGGGAGGATTAAAAACATGTTCTGTTTTGCTAGATGAAACATAGCTTAATGATATAAATTGTCAAAAATTGCAATAATCAGTGACAAAACATATTCGGGGAGTAGGTAGTATTGACGCACTTAGACACATCTGAGCCCTGAAGCTAGATGTTGGACATGCCACACAGGAGTAATTTGGTTAGCCATGAGAGTGAGACTATGGGAATTTGTATCATTTTGCCATCAGCTGCCTTTTTCCATTGCTCTATATCCAGTCCCATAACCAGGAAAGGGAGGGATGCGAAGGGCTCATTTTTTGCAAAAGTGGTATGAGAGAAATAATGCAGTAAGTATGGAAGTTGCTTAAACTTAGGCTCTTCATGCTGTGGCTGAAATAGTTTTCCGATTGGTGTGGTGAAAATCAAATTCCTTCACATTATGAAAGTTGCCAAGAAATTGGGGAATATTATTCACTTGAAAACAAAACTCTATACCACCCAAATAAATTGCTGGTTATGGGCCTGTCTGCATTCGTAGACCTGTAAAGCCTATTCGCTATTCCAATCTGCCAATGTCTCTTTAACTTGTGTACATAGAATGAGCCTAGTAAAATTCTATGTTCATAGCAGCAAATTGTTCTTCTGATTGCGTATATTTCAATTCAAAATCAATCTTATGTATTATATGCAATGTGGAGCCTCCATGACATTCAGTATGTGTCCCATTAAATGTAGCAGTAGGGCAAAAGATGACATGTAAGTAGGTCAATCTATATCTAAATGAAAATACTAGATCTACAGGTATAGTTAATAGTCTAACAAATTTCTTCCTTTTTCCCATCTGATTTGGCACCGCACTGTAGTAGATCAGCTAATTAAATGAGAGGGTCTGAATGCCGTTGGACCACTTTGTTAGTAATGAAAGACATTCACACACAACGCACATCAATAAGAAAAAGAATGGCCCAAACAATGTGTCTATCTTTTTAACAAGATCTGCCATATCTTTTTTCTGAAATAAATGGTCTAACAACTCCACAAATTCAGTGAGACATAAGGTTCTACTCGTGATCACATTAAAGGTATATCACTCAACTCAGTTGGAGTAGAGACGAAGGGCAAAGAGGTGTTTCTGCCATGGCTATACCCAAAAAGGTTGCATGTAGAAAAAATTGACATCAAGTGTGTTCTGTTCGTAAGCTCTACTACCAGTCTTTAGACTTATTTTTTTTCGATTTGATATTACATAAAGATGGGATATCTAAATTTCATGCAACCTCGCAATCCATTTATTTCTAGAGACAAAGAGAAAAAACCTTAACATTTTAGTAATTAACCATGTTACCATGTTATTATTAGCATGGATTCTATGGAGCTTGCAATGTGCTTAATTACAATCTAGTATCAAACCGCTGAATTTTCAGCATGTGAAGTTGGAAGTAATCAATACTTAGGTAGCATCAGTCTTCATCCGAAGTAGAGAACATACATTTTTTTTTTAAATCAGAAAACCACTTTTAAAAAAAAAAAAAAAAAAAAAGTGGTGGGAACTTCTTTGAATTTGAGTAAACAGCTTGTATTTGCCTTAAAGATTATTCATTAAGCAATAGCAAGGACATCCACAATACTCATAGGATGACCCGCTTGCATACAATTTCTCCACTGATCCCACCGCAGCTTTGCCTTAAAGATACCAAGAAGGCGCTTAAAAACAATCCATACCTTTACTCTCTCATTAACCATTACCTAATGTCTGTTCAAATAATCTGATGAACACCATTTTCTAACCCTATTGCAGTCTTTGTCTCTTTCCATGCTTCATATCGATGTTTCATATTCTCTTGCTTGCACTCTTTCTTCCATTTGCTCCACAACCCCGCTTGCACACCGCACCTCTCCATGTCTCTTCCCTGTCCGCTTCCACCTCATTTCCATTAGCATCTGATCTTTCCAGATAATTTCACGTTCATTCTAAACCTGAATTTTGTATCTTTTGGCATGCATAATGAATAGAATTGCTCCCAAAGCACAATAAGAGAGAAAAAACACAATATAATTCCAAATGGATTCTCATAAAATGGGGGGGGAAGCATGATACAGCTTCCAGGCACTATCAGTGATTGCTAATCAGAAATGAAAAATCAGATATATCTGATCATGGTCTGATTTTCATATGATGTTTTTCCACCTCACATGGAAACTCACGAAAACATCTCATTACAAATTTGAGTTAAATCATCACAGCTGTTTTGGATAGTAGAAGGCAAAAATTGGTGTACTTAAATTAGCTCATAGGACAGTGTGTGTTAAGTGGTATATCACATTTGGAGACATTTCTGTTCACAACATCAGAGTCAATGTTTTCCTGGGCCTTAAATTCCAAATCCACCGAGGTCCTGATAAAAATCTGAACCTACTTCTGATACCAAAAGCAAATTCAATGATTTTTCGAATTGGCACCCACTTTTAAAGTACCCTAACATACCATATGAGTGATACGACCAAACAAAATTGGATATTGTAGCCATTACTTGTCCATGCATACATTGGAATTCATATCTTTCAACAATACCGCTGTTTTTCTATTTTCATCAATTTTTTTTATTTGGTAAAAATACTTGAGACATGCTTTCCTTAACTTTTTAAGCAGTACTGTTCCAAATTCAAATAATTTGACCAGTTTTGTGTGGATCACTGAATAGTGCACTTTAACTATTTCATAATATGTCATAATATGAAAGTTATCCTTGGTTAAATAATAAGGGACAACTTCAAAATACTACCACTGGCTGTTTGCCAGTTATGCCCGGTTGTTTGTGGTTGGAATGTTTCTTTTGTTCAATGAGACCCACTTCAACCACCACCGGTGGCCGAGTTTAAAGATTCCCCCAACAACATCACAGTATAATTTGCATTCAGTACATTTCTTAAGCATCAATCCACCCACTACCTAACTTTGTGATGGATACCTTCTCCAGAGGGTATGTTCGACTTCAAGTCTTATAATTTTAACCCTTTCAGCAGGAAATTCTATGATTCAAAGTCCCAGTTTATAATTATGTAAATTCCATACAGAAAGGTTCAGAAGATACCATGATTCAGGTTGTCACGCATGCAGCCTTTACATTTGCATTAATGTGTAATCCACAATGTCATACTTCAATAGTTTTTGTTGTATTTTGTCTTGTGGTCTTGGTCTTTTATGTGTTTAAAGACTAAGAAGTGAGTTTGTTTTGAGCAAAGTTATCATTTTGATGAAATTAGCTTCTAATTTTTAGTCAAACACACGGAACCTCGTGTAATTCAATTTTATCTTGTAGGGTATTGCATAGGAGTAAAATGGTTTTAGGGTTTATTCATTTAATAGTCTTGCTTGTACTTTGCTTAAAATATCTGTCGTCCTTACTGAAAATTACAGGTAAAGAAAGCACAAGGATAGGGAAATGTTCATAGGCCTGTACACCTTCAGATACTACTTCTAAACCCTGTAGCCAATTTTATTCCATCACTTAATTTTCATTGCATTAGGTCAATGTTCTGCTGAAGGCCTTACATATTCCATTTGGTGATAAATAATAGAAATATATATATATATATATATCTATATATATATATATATATATATATATCTATATATATATATATATATGTGTGTGTGTGGTCTTGCCTGCTTTTGGGGTGATTGTTTCATTACATTAAGGGTTTTATCCATCTTGTAATTGATCAAATGTATAGAAAAGTCATCTTATAATTGATACAATGTCGGGAGCAAGCAAATCAATACACAACAAGGCTGTTTTACATTTTGCTTTGTCATGTCAGACAAAAAGTAATAAATATTTGATGAGCTTTTGTTATTTGATTGGAATAGAATTGTGATTATCTAGGTCATGATTGCTAAAATATAGCATGGAAATTTGTTGCCTGGATCATATGTTTTTGATATTGGCATTTTAGTTGCTCTTTTTAATGCATATTTGCTTAACATATTCTTTTGTTGGCCTCAAGTGTGTGCTGTGGTTAAATAATGCTCTCGTAAACGGCATCGTAGAAGGAATGTTGTGAAGTCAAAAGATGTCATCAGAAAAAAATCCTTATGATTGTAGGTTATTTGGTTGAAGTTATTGATCTGACAGAAGATTAATTGTTAGGCTGACAAAGTTATGGACTGAATGTGTTATATATATCAAGGTTGCCAAAATTAAGTTAGTAATGCATGAGATACTGTGAACTTGCCCAGACCTTTGAGGTCTTAGGAGAATCATTTGGTATCAGATTTTTTTTTTCCTTTTGGTATTGCTCAGCCATACTGGTGGTAATACTGGTCATAGTTTAGTGTACTGCAATTGTTGATGTCAGCAGCAGTAATAACATTATGTACACCTAAAAGGTCTTGAAGGGTTTGGTAAAATCAAAATACTTAACAGCAGTATAATTTAGTTGCAACTTGATTGTCCCTTGTGCAGGAGCATAGCCAAGCTGGTCGATCTGATGGGCAAGTTTACAGTGGTTGCAAAATATTTCCTGTCCTGATCTCAGGGAAACATGTCTCAATCACGGGGAAAGGGTACCAGTAAAATGCTGATTTAGCATGCATATCCATCTTTACCTTCCAGATTTCACCTTTAAAAATTTCACAGGGGTAGTCTGCTCTCCCCCCCCCCCCCACCTTCCAGCTATGCCTCTGACTTTGTGTCTGATATTGCTCATGTCACACTAGTCATGGTTCATTGAACTATAGTTGGCCAATGTCAGCAGCAGTAATTTCATGGCCCACACCTGAAAGGTCTTGAAGGAGAGAAAGGCAAAAAACAAAGTACACATGGCAGTATGATTCAGTTCCATTTCATTGTGATTTTACTTTGTGTCTAGTATTGTTCACATCATACCTGTTGTGGTTTATTTTACTGCTATTTGCCAATGTCATGAGTAGCTGAAACAATATTGTCCATGTCACATGTCTTTATTTATGTTGCTTAATGCTCGCTATACTTTTACATATTTGCAACACAAATGCATTGTATTAAGCAAAACCACCTTAATATTTGTCTGCTTTACATTGTGTTTGTAACAATAAGTAATGTAGTATATGTACAAGCCATCGTTCTGAAGCAGAAATCAGAAATGGGACGTTTGCCATTTTGTATAGAATTGTATATGGGCCTTAGTTCACTTTTGGCAAAATGTTGAATAGTCCTGAACAAAATTAGTCAATAAAATTGTGTGCTAAAGTTGTACAATTTTTACGACATGGGACTGATAGGGGTAAGTATGTTATTATGATTATTATAGCTGAGTTCTTTGAGTTTGAACTTGAATGAGTGGGACTTTTAATGTCAAACACACCAGGCTTTGTAAGACAAGTGTTCAATAGCCATTTTGACAGATTATTTGAACTTCCTCTGTTTCTTGTTTCTGTGTACTTCTTCCAGCGCACTATTGGCTGAGTCGGGCACTCATGAGGGTGGCATGTCGAGTGGAAGTCAGAAGAGATTTGTTGATACGTAAGAAAAAAAGAATGATGTATGCATAATTGCTTTGACCAGTATTTTGTTTTTCAATCACTGCAGTACATATATGGCTTATTCATCATAGCTATACAAGTGCAGCCTTAACAAAATTATCAAAATGGAGGCAGATTGGAAATCTAGGAAAATATCAGCATTGACTGTTATCAGCATCAACATTTCAGGCATCTATTGTCTTGGTTGCTACATAACCTATGTTTTTATTTGGGCCTTAAAAGGTGTTTGCATGGCATAATCCAAATGGCTTTCAAATTAACATTTTAGAGGAAAAATATATATGGGGGGTAAAGCATTCTAACTTTTGGTGGTTTGTGGTTTTGTGGGGAAAAACAGCTCTAAATTACATGGTATGTGTTGCTTTTTTAATTTAGGGTTTGTACGTGTGATTTGTGTACGCGCAAGCTGCTTTAGACCTTCAGCATTCTTTTGGAGCCCATGTCATGGACAAATGGAAGAATTTTAGTTTTGAGCTGCGAAGGTATCATGCGGCATATACCGCGGATCACTGGTGCTGCTTTGTTTGCGTTTATAAAATCGCGCATCTCTACTCCTGCGTTCCCTGCTTTGCTGCATGCCGAATGCGGCGCGGAATTTCTTGCGCCGAACAAGACCGCCCAATTTGAAAAAAAGTGTCCAATTTCATGGTTTTCGGGTTAATGGAACAGTAAGTCCTAGTACCCCTCATTTTTTAATTTCAAAATTTTGAAGAACTACTCAGTGACGGTCTACACAATATTTAGAAATTTATTTTGTAGGCGATCTAACCGTCAAATTTTTGATTTTCCCATAGATTTGCATGGTTTAAAAACGTTGCACTATCATATCGTTTTGTATCTCCCCTGGTTTGAAAGGCAGAAGGGGGATTATGTTATCAGTCAAGGCGTCGGTGTCGGCGGCGGCGTCCAACACATCTTGTGAACGCGATTAACATGAAGACCGCCATAAGGGTTATGGTGATGTACCTTGGTGGGTGGATCGGACCTGCCAGCCCTTCTCGGATTTTATTATGGCGTGGGCATATCTAATTAGGGTACCCTATTTGCATAATTATGACAGTTAATTTGGGGTATTTTTTTAGAGACCCATAAAGGTTATTGTGAATGGAACTTGGTCGGTGGGATCGGACTGCCATGCCCTTCATCTGATAAGATTATGGGCATGGCATATGCTAATTTAGTACCTAATTTGCATAATTACTGATAATTTGGGGTATTTTGCCCAAAAGCTTGTGAACAACCTATCTTTAAGATGATCATAGTCCGATTTTGATGAAACTTAATTGCTTAAGGGGGTGTCCGGGGTTAAGGGGGGTTGTCCAGCGTTAAGGGGGTTGTTGGGTTGGGGGATTGTTTGGGGTGTAAGGGGGTTGTCGGGTTTAAAGATAGGATGGTTTGGGGTCTGGGTATTGGGTGGGATCCTAAGGTCTGTTGTGGGGTCTGGGGGTATGGTGTTGGATCCAAGGGTATGGGGTGGGTCCGGGGGTATGGCTGGGGTCATTGTGGGCCACTGGCAGGGGTATGGGTGCAGTGCGGGGGTATGGGATGGGGTGCAGGGTTTTATGGTGGTGGGGTCCCGGGGTACAAGGGTATGACCCTTTTTGCAGCTGATTAGTTAATATGTAAACCTGCTCCCGCCAGGGGGGATTTAGCGGTTCGAGAACTGCGACGTGTATGTTTGTTTTTGGCTATAGCTCAAAAACAAAGTCGGAGGACCCCCATTTTTTTCTTTCAGATTCTTAAATCAGCACCGTTGTAAATACCTATATGTGGATTCTGGAACATTTTATCGAGTAGATCACTCTCACTCGGTCAAACCTCCTTAAAGCCAAACACCTCAACCAGATTATCTCCAGTCCTTTGAATGAGAAAATAATGACATAGAAGAATTAAGGCCCACAGGAAAGTAGAAAACTTTAACCCATAAACAAACCATATTTAATGGGTATATTTATCATCATGGATTTAGTAACCATAAATCTGTGGCAGAGGAAATGGATAAATGAATTAAGTGTAAGTTATCCAATGATACAAATATCATGTTTGATATTGTTAATGGTGAGGTCGGAGGCTTACAGGAATCGGGTGGTACCCCTTAATGACAAATTTTTTAAAAGGTCAAATCATCTGCTTTCATAATGCAAAACCTTTACTGATAATGGCATTTTGTTCTGTATTTCGCATAGTTACTAGCAGAGGCCATCAAAAAAGCAAGGTACCCCAGTTTGCATATGGAATGGTCCCCCGTGGTTGCGTGGTTAGAACTCTGGGTAGGCATCCGGCATGGTACGTGCAGCGTGCCGCGCCACTGTCAAAGCGGCGCCATCATGTCCCGCGGCTATCCGACACAGAAATCCCAGAGGGAAATAGGAATCAGTAATCCATTGCACTAGATTAAAACTACGACTTGCAATACAGGAGATGGTCAGCCTGACAGAGTCCCTTCAATCCCCAGCCCCACCAACTTCTAGAATGGTAAGAAACAATTTGAATAATATTTCCTTTCTACCTGTGATATTTAGCATGTTTGTTAGTTAGGATTGGTGGAATTTTATACCCAATTCCCAAAGTTGTAATGAAATTGGAAAGCTTGCACACGAGAGATTTCGCATCATATCAGGGTGTCCCGAAAAATATTGAAAATTTTGATTTTTGCATTGATGTAAAGCTTTACATCAAAAATTCCCCCACTTGAAAGGATTAAGCTGAGAAATATTTCTTCAGTACAAAAATTTCAAAATTTTTAATTTTGTATAGGAGCAAAATACAAAATTCAGCCTGTTTCATATTGAAATATGAGCAAACCAAATTTATGATTGTGTTTTGCTTTTAAGACATTTTTGTTGGCAAATGAGTGTCTAATCAATATGGAATTACTACTTATGACACAATATATGGATGATATGAAATCTCTTGTTGCAACTTTAATCAAAACTTTGAATTCCAATTTCATTCTCGGTTTGCATGACTAATCACAAATATATCTCTGTTGCAGACGACAGACGTATTCACAGAAAGTGTACTTTTTGAGTTGTGTTTTTAGTCACAGTTGCTCTGAAGTGTATAGATCTGTGATGGAAACTGGTAATCACTTTGGTTTGCTATACTTTGTTTCGTCTGAAGTATGAAGTGACCCAGTGCACCTTTCAGGACCAAGCTGAAGACATACAGCAAACAAAAATCACAACTGTTATCTTTAGGTTAAAACTTACCTATTTCAATTTATACTTCTGCAACGATGATCATTTCTTAATAATAAACTCACTCTGAAAAGACGAGAGGTTCAAATCAAGGGATATGTTGTCAACTTTCAAAATTTGAAAACTTTGCTTATTTCAAACAGCAAATAGTAGTAGTAGTATTAGTAGTAGTACAGGGGTTTTAGGGACTTTTGTAAGGAATGCACATCTGCAACATGTCATTTTTGGCCCCCCCACAACATGTTGTGGAGGATCTATGTGATCATGCAGATGGATGCCTGTCCGGATGTCTTCATGGGCGGAAGGAAATTTGTTAAATCGAATTGTCAGTGAACTTCAAATGTGGCACGGTGATAGAACATGATGAGGCCGTGTGCTGTATACTTTTTGGACAGGTTTTGAATATTAATAAGCTCATTTGAAAGTTATTTGGATGATTTTTTATTTTAGACAATGTTGAATTTTGTTGACCCAATTATGGAACTGCCCATTTGTTCTTTAGACACTATTGTAGCATTAAAAAGAATTGTAAGTCAAAATAGGCATATTGGGTGTTCTGAAGAAGTGAAACTGTGCAAGAGTTTGTATTGAACTTCAACCCATTGGTAAACCGATTTGGAACATTATGCAGTAACAGCCATGTTGAAATATGATATATGATATTGTGTGAACGATTTGCTTCCCTATTGTAGACATTAGCATTTGGTGAAATGAACCATGAGTGGATTGGCAACGAGTGGCTTCCGTGCATAGGTCTGCCCCAATACCGTACCACCTTCATGGAATGTTTGGTAGATGCCCGAATGCTGGATCATCTTACAAAGAAGGACTTACGAGGGCAACTCAAGATGGTCGATAGCTTCCACAGGTATGATTCTTTCAATTAAGAGATACCATGGGGAGAAAAATATAATATTTGCCCACAAGAAGTTAGTGATTTGAAAACTTTTACAACTTATAACACAGTTGTATCTATTCTTTCTCAGTGTAATGAATATTGTAAATATCTCTGTCAGTGGACTGTTCCATTTGATACCCATTACTCCCTGCAAAGTACTTCACCTTACTCTTTCGCTGAGTGGTGTGCCCGATGGAGGTACTAAAGCATTTTTAAAATGGTAGGTATGTGCTGCCCAGATTTTCAAAAGTGGGGGCTGCAGAACTGATTTGGGAATACAAAATTTAGGTCACCAGAACTTAATTTGGGTTAAGTTTCTTGTCATAAACAAGGGCTTTTAGCTCGATCCCATCCAATTTTAAGCTATTTGAATCCAAATTTGGGCAAGAGCAGATTCTTACCTAAAAATGCGGAGTCTCTTGAACATAAACATGCTTTAAATGGAAGATTGTGGCACTGAAAATTGGCCTAAGAATGAGGGTCTTGTGGGCAGCACATCCCATACAACATTCCAATGTGTGTGCACTCTGGGGAAGTTACCCAGTGCAGCATTTGATTTGGAATCTGAACTCCCCTTATGGAAGACTTAACTGGATGATTCCATTTAAGGGGGGGGGTTCAAATGGAATTACCCAAAAGGTCTATTTCAAATCCATACACCCAGTAGAAGACTTGCCTTACTCTTTCACAGATCGTTATTTGCCTTTAAGGAGCCTTAAACTTTTCCAGAAATTTCCAGGTTTCCAGATATCTGGCCATAATTTTTTTTTTTTACAAATATAGAAATGTAAATAAAATTTTCTTAATTTTTACTTTTTGGATTTTCTGGAAACTGGACTCCTCTGTGTATTTCAAATGGAGTTATCCAGAGGGGT
>JAMKCH010009331.1:0-30023 GCA_023653785.1 Ophioderma brevispina | reverse complement strand
TGCAACTTTCATCTAACCATAGGCTTTCATTTTCTTGAAAATGCCGTTTTTGCTTAAAACTTTTACTTGCGGTGCTTTCCGATAAAATGAGCATCCTATGAAAATGGTGATTTTTAAGTTATGGAAACATTGCTGAAAATTTAACTTACATGGTGTTTAAAAACTGTGTGGCTTTCTACCTACAGCCTTTTGGTTTCCAGAGAAGGAAGGGAAGGGGGTAAAGGGATAGAAGCAAAAGAAGCTTGGACATCCGTGCCGGGATTCGAACCGGGCCTCCGGCGCACCATTCCATATGACCAGGGATGGCAAGCCCGAGGGAGTCGATGGCCCGGTCAGCGATTTCGTGCCAAAATGGAGTGTTGGTGCGATGACGTAATCGCATCTTTTTGGGAATTGGATTTATAGTCTCATTCATTTAGTTTCCTAGTGTCTCGGAGGTGTTAGGGTTACTGTCATAAAAAATGCCCTCCATTGAAACTCACATGTAAGAAAGTTCGTTGACCCCTATATTTAAATGAGAGAGTGTTTTCATCCTATTTACATTTGGTGCCACAGGATAAAATGTGGTTGAAATCAACAATTCTGATGATGGCCCAATGGATTAAAATTTAACACGTTTGATATGATGTGTACTTTTTGGGAAAGCGCACTCGCAGTCCAATTTTAAGCGTAATCACTGCACTATGGAGAAAACAGAAAAGTCGTAATGAGATGGATTGTTGAATTTAGAATGACTCCTGGCAGGCCAAAAAATGGGTATTGCCACAAAATGGAGGTGATTATAGATGGATGTGACCTATGATGTCACTGTTGACATTCAGGACGCCCTCTTGTTTTCTGGAAGGCAAAAATATTACAGTAGTTTCTGTGAAGAGCACATACATCTGGTTATAAATAACTTGCAGAATCTTTCATGATCTAAATGGTCACAAAATGCAGCTGGTAGCATTTAGCTTATTATGCTTGATAAGAAAGTTAGTATTATTTAATTCGAAACAAAGTTACAGCAAAAACAGAATTTCTCCATGCAAAGTTAGGTGCCTTTGCCTGCCAGTTTCTCCTTACACAACGGGCCGGGTGCCATAAAACATAACGAATGTACATCATCTATAAAAATGGGGCTTTTATAATATTATGACCAAAATATGATTTTTGGCCAGTATGGCGGCCATTTTGAATTTCCCATGGGCACCCTGGGTTTTCGGCAGTTGCTTTCGAAAATGGTGATTAAGCATCGTTAAGTGATAATTCTAGGCCAGTGTTTGAAGTGATCTGAAATCTAGGACCCAAATATGACCCTCTATAAGCCCACCTCTATGTGGTAGATGTTTTGTTAGGTGTTATACTTTGATGAATTTCAAAAATACTTCCAAAGAGGACATGTGTGAAGGAGTTGGGAACTGGGATACTTACGTGTCACATCTGGGGTGAAGGGGTCATCTAAGGGTCACTTAGGGTCGACAGGACATTAATTACGCCCCCATGTAAGTTCTGAGTTCCTGCTTGGTTAAAAAAAAAACATGTTAACTTTACTTTCGGTTGTAAATATATAAGATCATGAATTCAAACCTCTATTATGAATCTAATACCAATTTGTGTAGTATTTTCAATTTTGTTTTTAAATAATGCATCCTTTCTGTGTCCTTCTGTGCTGGTAGGTGGGAGCTATCACTGTGGTAACTGTAACTGTGAAAGGCACTTGGATTGGGCTATAAGCTTACAATCTAGTAAACAGAGCCTAAAAACTAGGAGATTTTGGTTTGAACAGTGTTGAGCTGTAGGTTCAAGTGGTGGACAGGGGAGAATGTGTGGGTGTGTGTGTGTTGGGGGGGGGGGTTCTGAATTGGGTTACGGCATATGAAAAGTCGATGTTATGTTTCCCGTAAACCCGCCCGCGTTATGAATTTTCTGCCCGCGTTTGAGATGCTGAAATAGTCTAAAAGTCATTTTTGTTATTATAAAAATGAAAATATCAAGGTTCTTCTTGTGATCTTCTTGTAATGTGATTTTAGTAGATTTATAACAAGAATAGTTGCAAAAATCATTTCCAAATGCCGGCGTGGTGTTTTGCACAATATTGTAGGTTGTAGAGCACGCTGAAGGTTGGTGAATTGGCTGTTTATTGCAAAATTACCAATAATGATAATGAAAAATGAAAATATAGTTGCCTCATTATGATTTGAAAAAGGTTACGGGACACATAACATTGACTTTCATTCTTGGGCCAAAAATGCAATCAAAAACATATTGTTTTCTTCCTTTGTTGTAGGTTTGCTGTTGAAGAGATCAAACATGTTTAAACTCCTACCAAGGAAAAGACTGAGACAAGTGGCACAAACTTTTATTTCAAGGTAACTATATACCCCTCTCCAAGTTACAGGCCTCGACTTGGGATAGAGAACTAACATCCTATACAGGGAGTTTTCCGTTAACCTAGTGACCAATCTGACACTTTTTTCTGAACACTTTATGAATTAAAACCTTTAATCTAACAACAGGTCTTTTATTCTGTGAAGGGTTTCCGAATGAGTAAGGTGTCAGAAAAAAGTGTCAGATGGGTCAGGTTCTGGAAACTCCCTCCATATGCATGTATATCATGAATGCAGATAATAACGGTGACTCCAATACCTTAACCTTAAAGGTGCAACCAAAAAAACATTTCAAGGCATCCATATGTCTCTTATGTAGTGGATTAATATAGATAGACATGCAAGAGATATCTTACCTTTAATTTGGCTATAGAAATGTCGTAAAAGTGAAAAGACATGTGATCTTTGATATAAGGCTTATGATTTTCCTTTATAAAACATTAGGCTGAATTTCCTATTTGCTTCCAATAGGAAACTAGAAAAATTCATAATTTTTTTGTACCAAAAAATAATCTCAGCTTAATTCTTTCGATGGGGATATTTTTGATAGAAAGTTTCACATCAGTGCAAAATCAGAATTATCATCACATTTATCAGCTTGCTGCTCTATGTGAAATCTCTTGGGCACCTTTCAAGCAATAATTAGCAACATTTTTAAGAAGCCCCAAGATTGAAGACAATTATTTTTTGCACTTCTATCAACATTCCCTCAGGCAGTCAGGTATCAGCTTTGTGTCAGTCTGCCTTAGCTTGTCGTTGTATTGGCTTATGTTTGTTGCTTTACCATATATATGAACCATAAACAACTAATGAGGTGCTAGGATTTTTCTGCCAGAATCCAATGCTACGATAACCAAACTTGGTCAGTCTAAGCAACTTCACCCAAGCCCCATATGAGGTGTACTCCAATTGGGGTGAAAGGTCATATTGGCTGATTAAAGGGTTCTTTGACAATCAAATCTGACCAATGTCTGGCACAAATAAAATGCTATGATCATTGATCAGTTACATATCAAAAACGTTTTGATTGTAAGAAAGGACCCTGTATTTTCGCTAAATTTACTCTCCACAATAAAGGGCAGCTGCAGGTCACACCATCCAGCAGGAGTTTCGGACTGCCGTGGGAATTTCCATGCTGGGTTCGGGTGTGCTGGTTGTATCCACTACATGTGGTTTATCCACACTTAGGAATAACCTAATTGTTCTGCATGAGTCACAATTTTACTGATACTAATTATGACAAAGTAATTCCATTAAAAGTTATGTTACTCACAGTAAAAAACAGCCAGAAATAAGCTGAAATAGCTCTGTGCATTAATAAAAAATCCAACCTTTGAAAACCACTCCCTATCGGAAGGATTATACGAGCTGCACCAGCTCCTCTGCCTACCAACCTTGCTAAGAGAAGCACTTTGAATTTGTCAAGTTCACAATTTTTAAAACTGGCGGTCGAGCTCTTGGACTACTGAGCTTTGAATGTTCTTGTGGCTAGGGAATGAATACCCATTACAATGGTCTGTGGATAGGAAATCAGCTGTTGTATGGCCTGTTAGAGAGTAAACAACTTTGGTAAAAGGGTCAAACACGATGAAAAACATGGTTTTACAAGGAAAATAGTACAATCTGCTAAAAGGCCCCTTATAACAAATTTGGCGGTGCCCTGGTAACTATTTTTGTCAGTGATGTGTTATTCTATGAGAGAATTTTCTCAGTCCATAAAGGTACTTGGAATTATGTGTGCTCCAAGTATGAACGGTGTTGTGGCAGTTTAATGCCAAAAAGCAGCTACCAATAGTTGTTTTCAATGACTTTCTCTGTGGGGCAAAACTTGCAAAGAGTAACTAATAGTGTGTTGCGTTAGTACCCCAAAGGTTTTGATTATGTAAGCACTGACCCTATTGTGTCCGGTAATTCCGTAATCCTGATGCTAAAAGTGAAAAAAAAGTTCCTGTAAATTGAAACCAGTGTTTGAAATGCTCAAGACTGGAAAATATCAAAATGCATTGTGGTGAAAAATGGATGCGACCATAGAGATTGTTCATTCACTTTTCATGTCTGCGATCACCGAAGTACCGCCATATAAATGTTCACTTTTATCGCGAGGTTCTATAGGTTCGAACCCAATTAATAACATATTCAAAACAAAACAAAGTGACAGACCCTCTGATGGTCAAAAACAATCCATAGAACCCATTTGTTTCTAAGAATATTTGAGATTTAGTTTCATTTCATACATTCGCTATGGGTACCGGATAACGTTAATCCTCGCGCAGTACCACTAATATCTTTCGCAGTCTATGACAAGACTACACCGTGAGAAATACGTTCGCTCCGAGCTGCCGTACCTGACCCCAATCCCCGTATGAGGTGTCCTCCATATCCAATTAGGGTGAAGGTCATGTGGGCCAATCCAAAAGGGGCAATGCTTTGAAATCTATCACTTGTTTTTCTGCCACCAAATCAAATGCTAACCATCAACCAAACAGTATAACAAAGGCCCATAGCCTAGGAAGTGACACGATTGGGGTCAAGGTTATGTGGTGTATTAAAGGTGCATTCCTCCTGTCCTCCTCACATTCTGACGTGTTACATTTGCAAATGAGAAAGGTCTTGTGCCCGACGCTATAGCTTCATATTTCCCAAACCTTTACCAGAAAGTGGCAACTTCAACTTCAAACTTCAAAGATTCTTTGGTTTGATGTATGGCACAAATGTGTCTCCATTTGTGGTCGACCATATGAATGTTTACAGAGTACTCTATGGGGACTCACAAAATCAAATTTTAGCTCTCAACATCAAACTGCAAAACATTACAGACGGGGTTTTGGGGTCAAAGGTTGTCCACTCAAGATGAAGTCTTAGCTAATTAAATTGGGCTAACCCCTTTAAATATTTTCTGAATCACAATGAGGGGAAGACGCATGGTTTGAGACCAGCCTTGTTTGATTATATTCATGTAATAGTTTTTTTACAGCTTCACATTCATAAGTTTCATTTGGTCAACCTACGTCACTGCATTGTTATGGAAGGTTTCTTCTCAGCACCTTTCTTAGAGGATGGGAAGAAAAAGAGTGTTTCCAGCCTATGATTTATAACATCCACCTACAGCATGTCCCTAAAGAACCGCATGTCCCTAAGAGACAACATATCACATAAAGTCTGTAAGTAGTAGAAACTGGCATAATAATGATGGGTGTGCATTTTTGTGACCCACTGACACACGACCCTGATGAATTCACAGAACTTTACGAATCAGTTCACTTTATTCCGAGAATTCATCAGGTCATGTGTGTCAGGTCACAAAATGGCCACACCCTAATATGATTGCACGCGCCCCATCAAAGGATGTAATCAGATGTTTACTCTCAAAACTAAAGCCCCAATTTTCCTGCTTGCGAAATTCCGCGAAAGCGTCGGAATTTGAGTTAAAAAACGGCGGAAAAAATGCAATTTTTGAGAGAGATAGAAACATGTCAAAAAAGTAAAATTACTACTTCACTTTCCCTAAGTAAAATTATTAAGAATATAACAATTGGATTCATAATATGACAAAATGAGCAGTGTTTTACCATGCCATGACTATGTCGAATCTCCTCAATCCCGCCCGATTTAGAATTTGACCATCAGAAAGTATATCAAAGACGATTGCTATAAGCTTGCATCGCGATCGCCTTTGACTGTACATTGCGATATAACACGATGACCCGACTCCATTTTGCGTCTGACAATGACGCAATGCTGCAAGAATGTGCTTTTCGCAGTCTCACGCTAAAAATAGCTCGTCGGTATTTTCCAAGTCGTAATAACCACGTGTACGGTGTAACTGACTCACTGAATCGTGTTTACTCGGTGGTTCAGGCCGATTTTGTATTAACAATTGAAATTATGCCTTTTAAAAGTCCCCCCCCCATGCCGCGTAGTCTGCACCTAGTAGAAAAGCTTTGTAGCGGTAAGCATATTTATGGACTGCATATTTAGCCGGGTCATCGATCGCGATTTTTTGCAAGGTTACCTGTACTTTTATGTAGGAGTTAGAAATTCGCAATAAACATCTCAGGCAATAGCGAAAGTTGGAAAATTGCCATTTTAGGGAAATTTACAAAGCGGAACCCAAAGCGGAATTTTGCCATTTTTTAAAGCGGGAAAATTGGGGCTTAAAAATATCCTGCAAACCCTTTATAAGAAAAAGTACTGGTAAAGCAAAATATCATCAAAATATGAACTAGTTTGTTCAGATAACTGTATGCATATCCTTTAAAAGAACATTTTTATCATTTTTTTATAAGTTTTTTAGTAGTATAGAATGTAGATTTTTCAGAAAACTGTGGCTTCATTATATAATATTACAATGAGAAAAAATAGTGAGTGCTGAAATTCTTTCCCAGGAACACAAACAGAATTGCCTTCCAAGTTTGCAAATGTCCCTTTCAATTCTTATGTATTTCTTTAAAAAAGGACAAACATTTTCTTCCAATACAACATTTCTTGGGAATATGGTTCCTAGTTCCCCCCACTTTCATGCTTGGTTACTTGCTTTCCCACAAAGCCTTTCCGCCAACTAAAAACTTGTATAGGTTTAATTACCTTAATTGTGCAATTTCTTCTGAGATAACTTTTTTATCCCCCTTGCGCTTTTAGCAGAAGGGTGATTTGTCAAAAGCAAAATCTGTTGGCGTGTGGTGTCTTCATTTGGCAGCGTATGTCCCGTCGTCTCCATTTTCAGCCCCATGACCCGATCTAGAAATGATTACTTGTCCAGTCATCTGATGGCCCCTTGATGTGACAATTAAATGGATTCTAATGAGTAATGTGTTGAATAATAACGGGAAGGGCCGCCCACGTTTCAAGTGGCCCCTCCAATTTCAATAGTAGAGGGGGGCCTGCCCTCCTCCACTTTTCAAAATTGTTGATGATACATATCAGGCTTATCATAACTACACGAGAAACAATCGTAGAAAAGTATTGAAAATTGCTCAGATAAAGTGCCAAGTAACCCCCGCCCTTGTGAAAATTGTTTCACTTCAAATTGGAGGCGCTCAACCCCCCCACTTTTCAAAATTGGTCGATGATGCACTCCAGCTTATCAGAGCTCCAACACGAGAAACCAATAGCATAAGTCTTGAAAATTGCTCAGATAAGTGCCAGTGGCCCTTTCACTTGAAAATCGTTCGTTACCGCTGGACATACAGGTATTGCTGTTGAACTTATTTACACTATCCCATGCAAATGATGTATAATACAACACGTTTTTCAACCTCCTGGCCAAAAGGTCATGGGGGGATTTTTTTTATTACACCCCCCTGGTCCAAAAGTCCTGGGGATTTTGTCATAAGTGAAATCTGTTGTCATTCTGTCTTATCTAGATGACACTTGCACCCAGGACCTTAGTATCTACTGCTACTTACATTAGTATCTACTGCACTGCACTGTGACAGACAGGTCTATAGGCCAAAGGTCATACTTGCCAAATTTCCAACTTCTGCTCTTCTTCCCCAGAAAACATGTGCCAACTATCTTCTTACACCAGCGAGTGGTTTTAAAGAGACATGAGGAGATGCCATCTTCTCGGGGGGGGGTTGGGGGGGGGGGGAGGAAAAGCGCCCTCAAATTTTGATAGAACCCTGGTTTTTTGGCATATTTGGATGCTTTTACCAATGCATTAGATCACACTGAAGTGATGTGATTAGCCGAATACGCGTCTTTATGTAATAGATGCGATTTAGTCTTTCGTCGTGCACGACAGAAAGTCAAGGCTGGTTTTCTATGGGATGATTGCGATAGCCAGGTACAGTTCAAAACAAGGTTTGCGGTTTTCTTTGGTACTTGTTGTTCAATAACCCTTCGGATTACGTTCTGGTTAGGTGGTCTACGACCGATCCAGTGAAAATGAGAGAAATTGTGTATCCTCAAAAAATTTTCCTCATGTCACTTTAACCTTGCAGTGATTTTTATGTTATCTTATGTCTGCTTGTGAAAGTTCTCATCAGAAAGCCAGGATACAGCATGATCTTAGAGTACCAAGTCCGCACCTTTTTCCGCATCTCTCATGTGGACCAATGTGATGAGAAGAGACATGGCTATGTGGCTCACCTATTCTCAAGCCTTTTCCTTTGGTGCAAGCAAGCAAGGTTGCTTTATATCCTATATGACCAGTGTGACGGATGCACAACAGGTATTTTTGCTGCTTTAAAGGTGCAAAGAGAGATTTTCACAATTAACAGGTGTACCGAAAAATATGATAAATTGATCTTGCACTGGAGTAAAGCTTTTTCTATCAAAATTATTCCCATATGAAGGATTAAGCTGAGCACTGATTCTTTGGTACCAAAATTGTGAAATTCTAATTTCGTATAGGAGCAAAATACGAAAATTAGCTATGTTTTATATTGACATATTAAGCATATACAACCACACTTTTGTTTCCATTTGAAGTATTTCTGGAGCCAAATAAATGGTAGGGAATTAATTGAGTCTAATCTATATGAAAATAACAAACATTTCACACGCAAATGTGGACGACTTGAAATCTCTCGTTGCCACCTTAAAAGGATGACTCAGTGATTTTGAAAATACAATTTTGTGTATTAATTAAAAATAGTCATTAGAACGAAAAGTTAGTCACCTGAAAAATGCCCATTCCAAAGTTTGAGATGAATATATTTTTCCCTTGTAATTCAGTAAAACCATTATGTACAGAAAAACAGTACCTATGATTCTGAGGTGTATAACAAAAATTCCAGGTCCGAAATTTAAAACAAAGTTGTGAGTTTCTATATGAAGGAAATCGACTTTAAAGCAAATATTAGCACATTTTTTTGAAGAGACGCCCCCAATTTCAAAATTTTTGAGATTTTTACAGGTGAATTTGGTAAAGAGCTAGTAAAAACTTACCTGTGAATGGTTAAAGCTCGAAAATGTATTGTGTCACAAACGAAGGATATTTTGTACTAGAATAATTATTACTCGGGGATCCCCGTTACTAATACAACGGCTGCTGGAAACGGCCTTACAATGTGAAAAATAGCTGGAAATAGCACCATGTACGAGTCTCGGCTCATCCATTAGTGTTTTAATAGTTCAGGCAAGCCAAGTTAGCGGTTATTTTCTCGAGGGGGCACTATTCATCTGACGGACCTAACGTAGCATTTCCAGCTCTGCCGTTAAGTCCAATCTGGGATCCCAATTCTAATTACAAAATCGATGATTTTGTGATTAAAATACGGCATTTTTTTTTTAAATTCGCATTTTTTAGTATTCTAGTTTCCTAGACAATACCAACGTAACTGTGCAAAAATATCCAAATTTTAAAATGGGGGCGATCTTCAAAAAATGTGCTAATATTGCTTTAAGGCTTAAGCTACAGTATTTCACACATGATTAGGTGTGTGAAAACTGAGGATGCCATCAATTGAGGGGTGTTTGGTACATTTTGTGAACCCACTTTTTCTGCTCCCAGTTGAATTCAGGAGCCTTGACGGGATAAAGTACAGTATTCCTGCACTTTTATTCATCAATGGGCTGCTGAATTTCACGGGAAGGCAGCAAAGTGGTGGCAGTAAGTGTACCAACCCAATGAGGGTTGCCATCCAATAATTTGTAGACTGGTTGAAACTAAGAGTATTTGGTATAATTTATACTACCCTAAATGAGCAGTTTGTATAAATGTGCCTGTAACCTTACAATGGAATATGGTATTAGTCGCTAAATTGTACCCGGCCCTGATATTAACAAGCGATTTCATTGAAGTGTTTTTGTGTATTCATTCACTCTTACGGCAAGTAGACCTAGGTGTAAACAGCATCAATTTGCGCCACGTTCCTGCTCTTTAATGTCGGGTTTAATGTACATTCTTTAATTAAAAAAAAAAGTGTAAATGGGATATCTTTATATTTTGGGACATAACTAGGGAAGTCTTGGCGGAATGAGCAGGTCTTTTCATATTTGGCAGTTTTTATTCTGATTCTGAAAATTATCTGTTTCATTGAACTTAAAAACTCGTAATAAAGTAATTATGGAGTATTTGATTGACAGACTAATTCTGTCTCTAACACAATTTTTTTAATGTGTGTAACAATAGGTCATATAGGGTATAGCAAAATTATCACGGGGAAATGAAATGAACCTCCCATTATAAAGGGTATGGGCAGGAGAAGACCAACAGATAGAACGAAGCATTGCTGTTTCAAAATACTGGGGGTTTGTTCAAAAATTAGAGGGAAAACGATATTACCATGCTCAGAGAAGCTACCATGGGAAATTAGGAGAAAATCAGGAAGAAAATCCACTATTTTCCAGCATATCGTCATTGAAGTTTTTAAAGTATTCAAAACTTTCACACCTAAACACGTAATTTCGACTTGAAATCAGACCCTAAACAATGAGCGCCTTACATCGCCTGATCTCACAAACTACCCTTGATATCCACCTTGGAATACATTAAGTGGCACCCCCCGGCTCATTTGCATAACCTGTGTATCTCCTGGAATTCAATAACAGGGGGATGTTGTATTGTAATCATGTAATGCGGCTCTCTTGTCTGCAGTATGGCTGCCTATTGCTTAGAGTTATAGAGTTGCAGAGAGGCGTTTTCATTTCGCTAAGCTGTATTTCATGTTTTATTCAATAGAAATGATAAACTGGGAGAGCATGACAGAGACCTACTTACTTCCAAACACCAGAGAGACTTTAGCCTCCTCAGTGATTTGGCCACAGCATTCAGAGCTCTGCTGAGTCACAATGACTGGAATGATGATGATGTCATCAGTCTTTGGTACTTGAAGAACTTACAGGTAAGTTTACAGATTTTGCTAGAAATTGCTATTTTTTTTAGATATGATCCCTTTTTTTTTTCCTCCTTCTTTCTTTGTGTTTGCCTATAAGATTGCAGGAGCCACATACGAATCCAAGCCTGAATTAATCTATTTTATCAAAAATCCCTTTACAAAGATGTTATGCGCGCACCATCCAGAAGGGGCGGGGCTTAGCATTCGATCGCATGATCACAATTACGCGTATCACGCTTAACGAGGTGCATTTCGTGATTCTAGCACCTCTTTTTTATTTATGGTCTTGCTAGATACCAAAAAAATTAATAAAAGTCTTTTTCTTACACTTTTTTTTTCCCCTTGTTGAATGTTTATGAGGCAATGCTTGTATCACTGTTCCCAAAGCTACTGTACTGGTCATTCCTGTCCATTTAAAATACAAACTTGCGAATTTCTTACAGATACGATGGAGTTGCAAGAATACTCATTATACGTTATACCTAAGGCTAACCGTCAGATGATATAAAATCTCAATTTTTTTTTAGGGCTGAGTGTGGGGACTAGGCTTGGATCACGAATGCCCCCCTTAAAATATGCTTATCCTTGTAAAGGTCCTTTAAAAGAGTAATGCATATAAAGGAATAAAACATATATATTATTTTGTTTATTCTGTTAAAGACACACAAGTCACCTAAACAACATTTTTTTAATACAGTTTCTTAGAAAGTGGTCATTTTGACACTAATAAGCAAAAAAAAAAGTAATTAGTATGATCTTGAGTACTTAGAGAGAGCTGTTGTGCCGAAACACCCCGGGTTCCGAAATACCCGTGTGCCGAAGTTCCCTCCTCGCAGAACTGCCGAAGTACCTGGGCATTCGTCAGAGGAGAAGGGAAGCGGAAAATAACGTGCTGTTCATGGCGTGAGGCACGTGTTTACGCATTTTTTTTGATTTTTTGACATTCTCATGAACGTCCATAAAAATCAGGCTTTTTTTTTTGGCATTTAGGAACCATCAGTAATAGTAGACGTAGATACATCTTGTAACGCCTAAAGTCACCCACATTGACCCCATGAAGAAAATCCAACGTTCTTTTACCAAGTAGCCGAAGTCGAAAACAAATGTATAACTTTAGATGCATTGATATACATATGGACGTTTGGTGAGAGGTCATTTTGTAACACAAGTCTAATGTGGGAGTTTATCAGTTTATTTAGTGTGTGATTCCTACAATTTCATGCATTCATTATACATGGAAGCCTTTTTTGAGTCAGGTCCATAAAATTGAATGTTGTCTGCAATGTGTAAGCATCAATCTATACTCTAAAGATTAAATTTGAGCCGATTTAAGAGGTTTGCAAGTACATATCGTAAGTTTTAGGTGCCATATTGAGACCGGAATCAGTTCCTAGCCTAGGCTTGATCACAGGTTTTACTCATGACATGACTCACTATCGCAACCGTACGTGTAAGTCACCGTGATCAAATTTTTGCACCCAAACCCTATGCACTCGTCGTACATGTTACAATGGTGTACTCTAATTTGTTTTCAAAATGCTCAAATGCAAGAGGACAGCCTAGGAGCATAGGCATAGGTCTGGTACGTCATAGCAATGTAAGCCCTACATGTCTTTTTAAAAAAAATACTACTATGGGCACATTTCAGTAACATGGGGGTGGGGGGGGGGTATCCACACTGTTGGGGTGCTCAACTGCATTATTACAAAATGTACAAGAGCTTACAGGGCTTTCCACAAAGAAACTACCCTCTAATCTCAGATAATTTTCACGCATTTGCCGTATGCATGGTATGGGACTCTGCATGAATCCCAAGCATTTGTCTCACGGGATGGTGTTTTATCTCATGACTTTAGAATGATCCAAGTGCAAAGAAAATGGGAAATGCATGAGCCACAAGGTTTAATGGCTTCATTTTTTAGTCCTGCATGATATAAAAATCAATGATGAGTGATTCTGATTAAAATGACCCTACCATCAACATTTCACAGGCATTTTCAAACATGTGCACTGTTGCCCTGTACCTTGCACACACTTCAATATCGCTGATGTAATGTGATTGATTAGAATTTTACTTCAGTGAGTTAATCACAGAAGAAAAGTTGTACGAATGTGTTAATATTCACCAAAAATTACTAAAAATTTGTCATAATTGAGTGCTTTTTAGGCCCTTTGGGTGCAAACACCCAATTTATTTAATTGGGTGCTTCAGGTCTTCTCTCTCTGCTTCTGCTGGAAAATCCGCCCAATGCCTGTGACTTGGGTGGATATCTTTTTAAAAACACCCAATTCATGTAAATTGGTGGTGCTTTTAAAAAAAAAAATGCATGTGATAGAATCAGGTCTTTTGTAGTGCTTCCTCTGCCGTCCTTCTGAACCAGATCTTTTCTTCACAAAAGTGCTATTCTTCGCAGATAGCAAAAAATAATAAACATTGCTGCAGATCACTTTTTAACTCATTTCGGTCTTTATATTTTGGCTACAATGGTTCGTACTGATAGAATACATTCAATATTATGAAAATATGTGTCTTCAGAAATTTTCCAGTCTCTTCAGGAATTACACCACTAAATAACACTAGTTGTAGCCAGACGACGTCAGTGCCTAGACAGTGTTGTGGCGTCCGGAATATGGCCCTTTCCTAAATGAAGAGTCACAATTGTTGATGAGTTGTGTCTTTAAATGAAATTTGAAATAATCATAATGTGTGGACTAGTACAAAAACCATTGGGTGCTACAATTTTGTTTCTGCTCTTTTTTTGTAATAATTTCCGAGGGTTTGTGGAAACTGCCTACAATTTTAGTTCTAGTACACTCAAACTAGGCGTGAACGTTTGAAAACAGGCAATCTTTGAGGCTCTGTAGCTAAAAAAATCAGCCTTCATATGACTTTTTCATTTGTGAGAGGTATGGTGCTATATTCTTCCAAAAAATTCAGTTTTGAAGTACCAGTAGCTTTAAGCCGATAAATCGACGTTTGGTGAGAGGTCATTTGTACACAAGTCTAGGAGGGAAGTTATTTAGTGTGTGATTCCGAACATGCCGTTTTTATGTAATAAGATGATGATTAGTAGTTTCTGTGTGCACGACAGAGTCAAATCTATGGTTTCTATGGGGAACGATTACAATAGAAGGCAAGTTCAAACAAGGTTTGAAGTTTTTCTTTTGCACCTGTTTGTCCAATAAACATTCGAAAACGTCTTGGTAACTGGTCTAAAACCCGATCCAGTGAAATTTGAGAGAAATTCCTATCCTAAATAATCTCCTCCTGTCACTTTAAAGACAAACACAACCAAAGACAGTTTAATAGTTGTCTGAGAAAGTGGTTCATTTTGGACATAATAAGCAATTAATATGTATTAGTTTAGTACTCGAGAGAGCCCATCAATAAGCAAGAAAAAGCTAAATGAACAGTAGTAGTACTTAGGAGAGCCCATCAACCTAATTAACATATAAAGGAATAAAACCATATTATAGGCGCAAACCACTAAAATTAAACGACTCCATTGAAAATATACACGTGAATTATACCACATTGCGCTCTCTGATTTCACCCCGCGTGACAATATTTGAATGTTTGAATCGATTCCCTAAAGATCACAACTAAAACTTTCAAAGAAGTTGCAATTTTTGATATCTTCTAGTAGAGATTTAAGAGAAAAGTGCATATGACACGCGGCCACCACTATTTTGAGCCGAAGTGCAACGCCTCATAGCTGCTTTCGGACCAGGGCGGAAGTCGAGGGCTAGTTTACACAGAATCAAATTTCAAAGATTTGGATAATCTCACGATGATCGAGCTGTACTTTTCACTTTGATGATAATATACCCCTCATTGAAAACCGTCCAAGGACCGCAAAATATCTCACGCACGTTTTGTTAATTTTAACGGAAACTACCTACCATTCCCCAAATGTGGAGTGATTTAGTGGTGTGCGCCCAATAGTTTTTTGTTAAAACTGTAGTTTTTATTCTGTTAAAGACAGCGCATCACCCACACACCAGTTTAATACAGTTGTCTGAGAAAGTGTTCATTTTGACCACAAAAAGGTCAAGGACCGATCGCTAATAGCATCGTCCCCAGAGCCCCAGATTTTACCGGAAGTGGTCACATTGTGGTATCAGAAGAAAGTATAATATTTTTCTAACTTACCCTGTGAAATCTAGGGATGAATGTTTGGTTTGGAAATTATGAGCGAAAAGGTGTCCCATTTTGGTCGACCAATATTAATCTTACACATACTCTGGGCTACAAATCGCGTTTTAGATCTCACATCAAAACGGATTTGAAATATGGCCGCAAAACTTTACAGATGGGTTTTTGTGTGAAGACCAATCTATCAAGATGAAAAACTTCATATCTTAAATCAGGCTATCCCCCTATAAGTAAAAAAACCTAATTAAATGTTACAGTGTGAGTCAATAAAAAACCCTAAATGCAGGAAGATTTTTTCTTCAAAGTTAAACGTTATTTTGCTTCAATGTTTGCTTTGGTTGTTTACACAGAGTAAACAGGCTATCAGAAGAGTGGATTGGTGTCTGTTGGACTTTGGGGTCAGAGAAACTATTGACAATTTGCGGAGAACCTAAAAATCAGTTGGCCGATGTAGCCATACAATGCTGAGAGACTGACACCGACGTATACCATTACACATTAGCAAAAAACAATTCACACATGCAATTTCAGGTCGGATCGATTTCTTCTCGACAAAAACATACAGTTTGAATAAAATGGGCTATGGTGTACATAATTATAAGTAAAAATATCTTCAAAAAATTAAATTCCATGGTTCAATCATAAAGAGTCGCTTATTGAAAATCACCCCATATCATTGTCTCAGGTTCATGAAACATAATGAAAGTTCAGATTTTTTTGTTTACATCTCTAAGGTAAATATTGCCCCCAATACAGTATACTCAGCGTCCCATAAATTGCAAAGAAGAACTAAAGCTGACGTTTTCTGTAGATAAGTCGGAATTCAAACTTAAAAGTCAATATCGCACTGCTGTTTTTTCACGTGGAATGACAAACCAACTTTCGGAGGGTTTCAATTTTGCTCCCAAGTTTCGTTGCAGGTTTTCTCAAACCATGAATCTTGCTGAACCAAAGTAAAACTGTGGTCTTACCCCAGCTATCTTTACTTTCTTAATTGGGAAATTGAACATTTTTTACTTAGCGTTTACTTTTGTAACTCGGGATATTATTTTTATAATCTTTTTTCAATTACTCTCCCACATTCTATGTTTTTAACAATAATTTGGTGTCTTAAATGTGTGTGATCAAATCCACTGCGGAAAGGACCATGTTACTCTATGTAAGCGAGGCATCGTTGTTGGGTCAAAATCGGCACAAACATGATTTTTTAAGTCTCTCAGCACAATAGGCGTAACTTCTTCCTCAAAAGTCAAAATGACACCAAATAAACGTTTCTTGAAAGCCTGTTATCCTTCTTTATAACCATGCAAACATTGACAAAAACAATTCTTAAAACTATTTTAATAGTTTTTATTCTGATTAGGGTTTTTTTTGATCACACTTGTTGTATTAGTACTAGAGAGAGACAATAACTAATTAACATATAATGGAAAATAAAAAGCCATTAATATTGTGGTTTATTCTATTAAAGACGCACATCACCAAATGAAATTATAGTTGTCTGAGGAAAGTGGTTCATTTTGACAATAAGCAAAAAAAAATAATATGTATAGTTTACTAGAGAGAGGCCCCACTGCCCTCATTAACATATCACCCAATCACGTTAATACAGTTGTTAGACGTTTCGTGTACGCTAGGTTCAGAAATACCTTTCAAACACAAATAAATGAGCCTTGGCACAAGTGATCTGAATTATAAGAATAAACAGTTTTAATGATCTTTACTTGATTTGGTTCAAGGAATGTGGGTATGTCAAAAACATTACAAAACTCAAAAATTACACAAGTACACACAATTATATACCTGATACTTAATGTTCAAAAGAGGAATGCAGTTCAAACGTGTATGTCCTCTCAGCGAGACTCCAAAATGACAGCGCACACGTTCATACAAAACTCAGGTGGGTAATAAGTTCCATGGGAATTTTCTTAGTCCTGAAGGTAACTCTTGTCCAGCAGTTCAAGCGACGGGGCTTTCCCTCGATGACACATGTCCCATAATAATAAATCCAGGTATTAAATACCAACATCAGTCGTCGCTATGTCCTCATAAGGGACCACAAACTGGAATCTTTCTGATTCCAAAACTGAAGCTCTTTGGCTTATAAAAGAGACAGCAGACAATGTAGCTATCAAGCTCCGGCGGAATCCAAATATGAAATCCTGGCACTAGATGTAGAACTAAATCTACCATTATTGTAGAGTAAAAACTAGCTATAATTATACGATAGCTCCAGAGCTATAGTTCAGCTTCATGATTTCAAAGCTGGCAGAGACCAGAGAGTCTTCCAGTGGATAGGATTTAACTTCTCACAGTAAAATTCCCCTTTCTAACAATATTATTACCATCATTCATTTGCATAAACTAACTTTACAATAGCTGACCAATTGGAAAATCACCCGAATTACATCACTCATATATAAACTTTGTGGGGAATTCCCTAGGTTCTGCAATATTTTGATCTCAAAACATAAACAAGTTTCTAAGTTTAGCATCCTTGGGGAATCCCCACTTCCCCTAGGGTGCAATCTAAAACAGGGGCAGTTGGCAAAAACAAACAGCTCTAGGGAATCCCCTTTTTTCTCTCGTTTATAGTTAAACAAAGTGCTTTTCCCGTGTGAGAAATCTTTTCTCAAAGAAAATTGAGGAAAATAATAATTTTTAAAGTTTAACAGAAAAATGGAGCCCATTAACACAGTTGTCTAAAAATTTGAAAAATATTGCTGCAAAGTGGTGGAAAAAGTGGCACAAAGCACAATAAAAGAATTTCTGCATTTTGCATAGCCTGTCTTCTAAAGGAACCAAAAAAAAAACAAAAAAACAAAAAACAAAACACAGTAAAAACTTTTTTTGCCAAATTTATGGAGACAAAAACCTTTAGCTTTTTTAGGCCTAGTATTGGGGTTTATTCCATTAAAAACAGCCATCACCCAAACACAGTTTAATGCAGTTATCTAAGAAAGTGGTTCTCCAGACACTAATAAGCAAATAAAAACCTTACACCAAATCCCCATCCTCCAAAGACACTGTGATTTATTTATAAAACAGTAATTACTTCTATGGGTGTCCAAAAAAACTGTAAGGTACCCACAAAGCTAAGAATCCATGTATATGTTGGTGGGTGTGTAGCAGTGTGTGTGTCCATGTCTGTATGTCATTTGTTGATTGTGTGAAATTGCAACATATTGCAGGTGGGATCAGTTAAAACTCAATCCTCTGACTTTCTTCTTTGTTTCCAAAAAGCTTGTCAGAGATGGGATCACAGAGAACATAGCCATACTTTTAATAGAATGTGGAGACCCAATAGATGAGGAGTACTTGTAAGCAAAGCTACCAATGTAAAGATGCTGGATCGGGGAACATCACGGTCCGCCTTGCTGTGTAAGTGAATTTTTGGGGATAATTTGGCGACCTGCCCCCTTGCCCCCCCCCTTGCCCGCCCCCTGGATATGATGCAAAATGTTTTCAAAGCAAATGGATGTTATCAGTCTCAGCTACTTCTTTTTAATCGCGTGCATAAGACTACATTCAATTGACCTTCTCACAGTTTCCCCCATTTATTTTCCAGAATTTCCCAGATATTTGGCCCTCACTAAACAAAAAATCCAGGAATGTAAAAAAAAAAACTTAATTTTTTTTTTCAATTCGGAAATTCAAAGTGTTAATGATACAAATAGAACGGGATCTGTACCCAAAATCTCGTAAGAAGATGCGTTCCGGAGCTTTACAGGATGCTATGTTAAAAATTTGTCCTTGCCGTCAGTTCAAAGTTGGATCTTCAGGATTGGGCCCACTCCTCAGTAACTCTGCTGCTCTTACATATTTATTCACCAGTATAAGATTCCATGAACAGATGCCATGTCATGGTTGCTACAGCAATACAACAGATCTGTCTTAGCATGAAGAACCAGAAGGGAAACGAGAGAAAAGAAAGAGAAAAAAAGAGAGGCAGAGAGAGGGGAGGGTGGTAGAAAGGAAAGGGGACGCTAGTATAACGAAGGAAGGAAAACCAGGACTAAATGGGGCAGTAGTACCAGGGGTGGGAGGGGAGAGAGAGGGAGGGACAGGGTTGGACCGGGGAGGGTGGGAGACAAAGGCTAGGAAGAGAGGCGAAATGAAGGGGGGTGGGGGTGATTGAATAAGAGATATTGGGGGGGGCAGAACGAAAGGGAAACAAGAAATACAAAACTGTAGTGCGGTGCTAAAGACATAATGGCATTTCTTGGCTCCATCTGTGATACCTTCAAAGACCTCATGATTTCTCTACCAGCTGTTCCTGATGATGGTGAGTTTAGGCTAATATGTGTTCCAGTTGATTAGGATGGCAGGATGTTGATCAAGTAGACTAAGTCTTACAAGTGGCCCCCTGGAGGCAGGGCACCTTGGATTCCAAGTGAAAGGTTAAGCTCCCAAAATGTATCCTAAGCATAACTTTGTTTTCACTGGGTCAAATTACCCTTATGCATACTTTTGTTTGGGCCCTTGCTACCCTACATGAGTGATTTTTTTCAAGACTTAAGAGACATGGGGGAGATTTCGAAAGAAGCGCCCCCAATTTTTCTCGAACCTAGGTTTTTCATATTTGGAATCGTACCAATTAATTAGATCACACCTGAAGTGATAAGCCTAATCGTCGTCTTAAATTAAGATATACTAATAAGGCAGTTATTAAAGCGCCATTCTATATAGAGCAACCTATTCCGGAGGCGCTGACAAGATTACAAAACAAGTAAACGGAAGAAACAATAAAATTCACATGAACATGTACCTGACGGAGTAGCAAAACATACAAAAGGGTTTTTCGTGAACCAACCTTACAAATAGCAATAAGAAAATGCAATAATTAACATTAAAGGCAGATTGAAACAATATGTCTTAAGGACTGGTTCTTAAATTCATTAACTGAAACACAACAGCGAATGTTTATAGAAGTGATTTCCACAGTTTTGGTGCACACGAAGAACAAAGCTCTCTCACCAATGATGATAATGTTCTGGGTACTGACAAGAGAAGTTTTTCGGAATGATCTGAGAGTCCGGGGTTGGCGAGTAATGGCGTAAGAAGATCATTAATTAAGATGTTCAAGTCCATTTAGTGCTTCCATTTTAGCAGCAGAATCTTGAATTGGAACCGTTGTTCTAATGTGTAAGCCAATGAAGTTTTCCTAATAGTTGGAGTTATGTGATCATATTTGCGAGTTTGTGAGAGAGAACACGAGCGGCTGCATTTTGTGTTCGCTGAAGTTTATCAAGACTGAGTTGTTAGAAATTCCCTACAAAAGAGCATTTTCCCCATTGTCAAGATCGGGAAGTGATAAGGGCATGAACAAGAGTTGAGGCAGTGTCGTCAGACAAAATTTTTCTGTATTGAGCTGATGTTACAAATGTTGAAAATAAGCGGAACTGACACTTTTCTTTCACTTGTTCAGCCATTGACATGTTTTCATCAAGCAATAACTCCTAAATTGGCGAGCAGAATGTTAGACTGAATCTTAGTGTTGACAATTGATATGAATTATCCGGTATTTTAGCATGCAATGCTTATTGTGACATGACCAGTTGCAGTTTTTGTCATCATTGATCTTAGTTTGTTTGCATCATCCAGGACTTAATGGCCATGGCAACACACCATTCAATTTTTGCCCGCACAGCTGATTCATCGTCAGGGGAATTATATATCGAAAACTAGAGTTGCGTGTCATCTGCATATAAGTGCACTTAAGTATGTTTACGAGCAATATTACAGAATCGGGCGTGAATATATAAGAAAAGCGTGGCCCCAGCACTGACCTGAGGACTCCAAAACAGGACTTGAGGTGAAGATAACGTTTCCATTAATAATTACAGATTGCTTTCTCTTGCTAAGTATGAGCAAATCCACTCGAGAGCACAACCTATTGACACCATAGACTCCAGCGACATTTTAAAATTCCATGGTCTATTGTGTCAAAGGCTGCAGACAGATCCAACAGCACTAGAAACACACCATCGTTTGTTATCAGAGACATAAAGTATCATTCTGGCACTTACTAATGCAGTTTCAGTTCCGTGGTACTATTTTTGTAGTCGGACGAACGGCTCAATAATTCATTTGTAGACAGGTACTCAGTCAGCGAGAAGCAACTACTTTTTCAATGTTTTTGACACAAAATTGAGATTAGAACTGGGCGATAATTTTTTGAAATTATTTGCATCCAGTTGTGGCTTCTTGATAGTGGCGAGACCAAGGCATTTTTGAAGCAGTTTGGGAAGGAAGCAGTATCCAGGGAGAGATTGCGATGTGGTGGATAGTTGGGGCAGAGTGTATCCAAATGACTCTTGAGCATCCAAGTAGGCAGTGGGATGAGTAGGTCACCGATTTAGCTGAGATGATGATATCAGTTTGTGAATTTCAGCCCTGAGATGCATGTGTACCTGCATAAAGAGAGTCACAATTGATTGTAGACTCTCATGTGAATGGTACATGTTCATATCAGAGTTATCCAAGGCTTCATGTCACCCCCTGTGCCTCTTTTGGCCAGTGAGCAATTGTTGAAGGAAGTTTGCAAGTTCTTCAAATTTGTCAGAAGAAGGTATTTTTTAAGCCTCCCTTTTGATGTCGAAAGCTTCCACTACCTTCAACATCTTCTTTTGATCTTTGGTTACAGTCTTGGATTTTCTGCTGCTAGTGTTGTAGGCGTTTTTAGCATCTGCCAATCATCTGAGTGACCAGAATACGCTGTTTTTAATAGGTCTCTGTCAATTTCAGTTCTTGTTTTTTCTCCATCGCCTTTCAAGTCGTTTGCGCTTTCTTTGGCTTGGCAATTTCATCACTATACCAGGGGTTAGTTAGGCGCAGTGTGAAATTGCGATGCATAATAAGATGGGCATGGTTTGTGAGAAGTTCCTCATGTGTATCAAACCGTACGGCAAGTCTGTCAAGATCAGATTCAGGAGTATTTGGAAAGTCTGACTTTTCTTGTCCTTTTAAAAATGATGTTGGTTAATATTCTTCAATTACGGTAGTAAATGCGCTTGTTGACTGTGTGGGTTTACGAGATTTATTTGCAGTTGAATGCACCATGGGTCAAGACAACATGATGGCCATTGGGCCTGAGTTGATCAGGTTATCGCAGGAGCGACGTTAATTACGATAATCCAGTGTGTCCATTATGTTGCGTAGTTCATGGATAAATTGGTGACTATTAAATGATTACAAGACTTTCCTTTCATTGATTGTGAGCATCAAGGATCAGCAGCTACATTCCAAGTGTAAGTTTAAATCTCCAACAATAAGTAATTTACATAAGAAGCCAATACGTGAAGATAACAAATCTGAGAATTCATCAAAGAGCATGCGTGGAGTTGACTTATTCTTCTTACTATAATGTGCACGATATATAACAACAAGTTTTAACAGGTGAGAAAGTTCCTTTAACAATCAAATCACAGCATATACTTTCAAAGTGGATGCAGTTTTGAACACAGCCCACTCCCTATGTTTTGATGGAGTTCCTTGGTGAAGTTATTGCAACACCACGCCCCTTTTCTGTTTCCATTGCGGGGCATGTGTATGAAAATCATAGCCAAGAGGAGTGATATTCCCAATAGCTGCCTTGTGCTTCATCAGAATCACTTAGCCTGTCTCAGTTAATGCCACAATATCAAAATGTGTTCAAGAAAATAGTCCACTTAACATTTCAGTTGTTTTGCAGATAGCTGTGCATTTAAAACACAGAAGTTCTATGAGTGGATGTCTTTGATGAGATGGCATTTCATTATTGTTTGAGGAAAATCAATTGAGGTGTCCAGTTTTTTCCTCATAAATTATTTCCATCAGTTTCACGGTTAATGAAAATCACAGCATGCAGATTGTTTTTTTTCGGTTTTCCTTTTGGTTCATCTACGAGTAGGTTTGACTGAGTGTGTATGTTATAGAGAGGACTGACAGCCATGTAATCCCAGTATGGCAGACTTGGTTGAGTTTAAGCGAGTCAAGTGTTTCTGTCATAGTGTGATTTTAGATTGTTGGTTTATTTACATCATGTGGACATTATTCTGGATGGAAAAATGAATTTAGTATAGCTGTCGGGCACGACAGAAAGTCACAGCATGATTTTCTATGGGGTTCGATTACGATAGCAGGCAAGTTCAAAACAGGTTTGCGTTTTTCTTTTGCACTGTTTGGTCCAATAAACCTTCCAAACGTTCTCGGTAGTGGTCCTACACCCGATCCAGTGACATTTGAGAGAAATTCATACCTTAAAAATCTCCTTCCTGTCATCTTTAAAGTAGGAAGGTGCTCTAATGCACAGCGGACAAATACTAGACTTTAAGGCTATCTGCTGGTCACAAATATTTAAATCTAAAGTAACTGTTATGGCAACTACACTGATTTTGCAGCAGGGTTATTCCACTAACTCCGCGGACTTTGAGGGCAGGGTAGGACAGGCCAACGTAACACCAACAGTGAATTCAAATCAAGCATCAGATCCAGCATACCTGAATTGCTATTTTTTTTCAAGACGTAATGGTAGGAGGGGGCTTTTACGCACAATGTAGATGTTCGTGCTCGGACCTCGTGACCACAATTTTGAACTTTTACCCAACAAAAAATTCCTATTTTCCTTGGCGCTCTGCGCATAAACAGGCATTTTGAAACCTTATTAACCTCTAGTTGGGGGGGGGGGGGGAATCCCCTCCATCCCCAAGGCTAAAGCCTGTTGGTGATTGCTCTTGATGTCTAAAAAGTGAAAGTTGTAAAATATACCTTAAACAATCTTACTTTCCGGTTCAGTCATTGGTAAAAGACAAACTTCTATATTGTCCAGTTGTCTTTTGTAGACACTGGAAGCTACTGGACAATAACTACAACACAAAAACAGGCCTGTAGGGTCTATAGAGCCCTGTGAAATGCACATTTACTCATAACTCCAAAATACAAGATCCTCACAGCTGTTGAACCATGCAAATGGTCTCCTTTATTTTTAGAGCTATTTAAGCCGTGGCGACATAAATTTGACAAATGTATAGCAGGGGGGGGGGGCTGTCGCTAGACATTTTGTCGGGGGTGTAAAACTGAAGAAATGTTTGACAGCAGTAGAGTCCTTGGAGGCGTAGTGAGCATATAAAAAAGGCAACTCACGCATGTGGTTCGGGGTCCACTTAAGGGACATTAAAAAACTTCCATAAGTAGATGCCCTTAGCGACCATTTACTTTTTGGTCCTTCGAAACCATCGGAACCACCGCAAGTGCCTTAAACACAAGGGTGACAAACCACTAAAGCCCTGACGGGTCGGAGCCAGGGGCCCGATTAGGGCCCCTCGGTGGGTGCAGCGGCAGAGCGCCGCGGGTCCCCAACAGGGGCGGAGCCCCGGAAGCTCTGGAATTAAGTATTCAGAACCTCAAGACTTGGCCACTTTTTGAGTGGTAAATAGTAATCAATTCAAAGAAAAGACTGGTTTATAATTTGCCTTCACTGCAGGACAGGATATAAGCTTGTACTACTGAGGGGAACTATATACACATAGCGAGCGCCAATGTCTTTAACGGGTGTGGTGTAGGAGCATAGCCCCTGCCGGGGTCCAGAGGCGGAGCCCCTGGAAGCGCTTGGATTTTAGATATTAAGGAGGGTATGTTTGAACGGGTAAAGTATAGAAATTAATTCAAATGAAAGACTGGGCACTTAACCCAATCGACGGCCAGTAGACCTTTAAGTTATGGGCCGGGGGCTAGGGAACAGAACTTTTTTTATATACACATTTCAGCTCCCGACTGAAAATTCCCCTAAACATTGGCTACACCCAGAAATAGGGGGAATGGCCCATGGCACCCCTCCCGTTGGCCTATGCCACTGCCGTGCTCGTGATTTCTCAAATTATTTTTACCCATTTGATCACAGTATGCTGGCACATTAGCAATTCTTTATTACTGTGGGCTAAACTGATACAAAACTAGTTGGCTTGAGGGAATCAATTTTAATATTTGTGATATTTGGCCATTTATGCTAAGTATGGAGTTCAATCTTATGCTTCTGATCAATATTAAAAGACACTATCAGTGATTTGAAAAATATTGAAATTTGCAGATAGCTTCAAAGTGAAGGTAAGTCTGTAGAATTCTATAAGTTACCCTTTCCAGCTGTGATTGGACAGAAAGGAAGAAAACGGCAGTGTTCCAAGATACGATTCTCAATTCAAGTACTTGTTGTAGTAAGGTCAGTTCGACATTAATGACTAAAATCTCAGATTTGTCCTTGATTAGGTTGCTTCTGGTCTTATCATGTGAAGGGTATGTTCGGAACCTGTACTTGTTGCATACATGCAAAACTCTGATTTTGATTGAATGTTTTCGATTTGCTGATTTAGGCAAATCACTGATAGTGTCTTTAATTTTACAACGTATTCTGTGGGACTTATAAAATCATGTCTAGCTCTAACATCAAAACGGGCTAAAATATTGGTGTGAAACTTTAGAGATAGGGTTTGGGGTGAAGGCCCCTTTGATATGGAAAACGTAATTGGGTCATCCCCTTTAATCATTCAGATAACAGTACCGGTATTATTTTGCAGAGTGATTTGAGATTCATCATGTTGCGTAGCCCAGGCGACTTCATAAAGCACTCTATTAAACATTTGTTCAATAACTGCCAGGATGGAAAATTGTAAGTAAAAGGTACTGTTTTTGGCCGATATAAATTTTAAAGGGTAACAGCAATGATATGAGAGATAAAAATGTTATGCACCTTATAAATATCATGAGATTAATAGGCATAATTGCCTTCAATTTCATTGTCAATGCCACAGGCACAGGGATGATAAATTGAGTATCAGTGAATTTGAGCTATTCCCCATGGCGGTATTTTTTCTACTTTCCCATATAAGATCGTACCAGAGGCAAAGTTATCTATGTTAGCATTTCGTCACGAATTTAGTTATTATGGTTTTCTAAAAAGAAGGAACCTCCTCCGTTGTTAACAAGCAACACAAAATTGGAAGACGACGAATTGCTGCTTAATACAAAATAAAGATGCACAAAACACGCGATTTGTCGTCCGGAAGGCTGTGAACATCTTTTCAGACTACAGTACGGAAAAAGGAAGTTCTCTCGCGGAAGCTGAAGTGCTAAATTGTGCCGACTTGGACGAGTTGTTGGGGTGATTTTACGTTGAGGTTAGTAAACGGGATGGCGATTTCTATGCACAGAAAACAGTGGAAAAGCTTACAATCAACACGATATGGTCTCCAAAGGCACTTTGAAAATACCATTATCGCATAAATATTTATAAAGGTGTAATAAAACAAATACTACATGCTATGTCGGGGAAATAGTGCAATTATTTTCCCCTCGGTACTGGCTACAGGCCTACCACCCCTCACCCGAAGGGTGAGGGGTGGTAGGCCTGTAGCCAGTACCTCGGGAAAAATAGATTGCACTATTTCCCCTCCAACCATGTAGTATTTGTATACTATCATTCCAGAGAGAGGTCTTTCTGATTGCAAGTTGGACTCTTGATGGGCATCAATAGAATGTCCAGTATTAGATAAAATGTACTGTTTTGTCTTTAATACATGGAATTGGAATTACCCACTTGCAGGCTATTTTGATGATTTTTTTATGCTCTAGATTATAGCAAATCATTGCTTGTCCCTTTAAGAACTATTTGTAAATTAAACTTTCTTTAGTAAGGCATAAAAAAAAATATGTTTGTTTGGCGTAACGGAGAAAAAATATCAGGGTCGGTCGGTTGGTCAGATTTTTTTTAAATATTTTTTTAGATCTTCTCAATGTTTTACTCCAAAATGAATACAAGATGCTACTATTTAAAGCTTTTTTCAATGACATAGCAAAGATCTTTTATTTTACTTGTTGTAGTTGCTTTGTTGTCTTGTTTTGTTACTTTTTCGTCTTTGTGTTGGTAAAAAAAAATATTTTTTTTAAATTGGATGAAAATAATGAGTCGGTCGGCAGAATATTTTTTTTATTTTGTGCTAATTGCATAAAAACTTTTGAGTCGGCAGGTTTTTTTAGGATCGGTCGGGTTACGCCAAACAAACAATTTTTTTTATGCCTAACTGTGTGCATCTGGTGATATTAAGGCCAAAATTAAGAGCATTTTAGTGAATAACATACATTGCCTTTTGAAATGTGCGCTGTGATATCATGTACTTTTAATCAATCATAGCACAGCTAAACCAATAGGATGCACTATAGTTGGAGTAATAATTTCTTGGCTAGGTACGCCCGCTTCCCCGCCAAAATGGTGCACCACTGGGTTGCATGTAGACGCATTTCACGCAACAAGAAAGAAGTTATTACTCAAACTATAGAATGTTATGAAAATGAACTCAGTGGATACATGAACTTTTACAATTTAAGCATAGAAGGCAAAAAAACAACAAAAAAACAAGTATATCTCAGAAGAAATGTGAAAAAAGCAAATGCAAAATGCATTTTTTTTTGAAAATTGCTAATGTGCAATGCAGGATTTTTTAAAACTGCATTTTTGACCCACTTTTTTCATTTCTTCAGCCACTTTGCAGCTAAAAATTTTAATTTTTTTCCCCCTGAAGTTTAAAAAAAATTCAATCGAGTGAAAACCTTAAAAAGATGTGCTAAAAGACCAATTTTAAACAAAATGTTGCAGTCTTCTGAGGCAAACTTGTTTTTTTTTTCTTGGCCTAAACCATACAACTTTTTTTTCCTCTCTCTCCCCCAGAGTGTAGTATGAACTTTCCATAATTCTTATGCTACTTTTCCCAAAATTTTAAGCTGCGTCATCAATTCCAAGTTAATTTCTTTTTCTGACTTAAAGGTGCTTGTTCCGATTTATTTCTATTGTGTTCTCTACTAGATATTAGTGCCTGTCACTTGCACATACGCCGTATCAAGTACCGTGAGAAATAAACTTGCGGTTTTGATGGTAGAAGCAATAACGCATATTGCAAAGCCCTATTCAAGTACTGTGATAATATTGATGGTTAACCATTAAAATGGCAGTTTTTTGTTTTCATTTGATATCAAAATCGATACTACTTCTGGGTAAGTCATTGGGGTCCCAATGATGATCGGAACATGTACCTTTAAAAACAAAGGATTGTTATATAAAGGACCTCCATGTAGGCTTGAACCAAAGAACTAGCACATGGCATTTTAACTTAAAAAAATAAACTTGAGACAGACCTGCCTGAATTTTCTTTTTCTTTATCAAATTAACACATCAACTGTATTTATTTTTAACAGGGATGGTCATCATATTTCATCAGACTCATGAAGAGAGTAAGAGGACATCTGTAGCCTCAGGAAGGATACAAATCACAGAAGTAGTATGTTTTTTTTTTATTGTGTGTATATATTTAATTGCTTTTGGCATGGTTTAAAGGTGCAAGGAGAGATTTCACATATCAGGTGTCCCTAAAAAATGTAATGGCCCGGTTTTTGCACTTATGTAAAGCTTTCCATAAAAAATCCCCATCTGAAAGGATTAAGCTGAGAATTATTTCTTTGGTACAAAACTGCAATTTCATATTGGAGCAAATATGAAATTTGGCCTGTTTTATATTAATATTAAATTACCTTTTGTTTGTACTTAAAGACATTCCTGTTGCTAAATACAAGGTCAGAAATCCACTGAAGGTCTAATCTATATGAAAATCACAATGTATGATGCAAAATATGGGCACCTTGAAATCTCTCATTACACCTTTATTGTCATGTTTTGTAAATTACTCTAAAGTTTCAGCATTGACAGAAATTGAAGGGTTGCAACTGAAACATGTCACCACAAACAGGCAGACTTGTAGTACTTGAGTACAAACACTCATTCTCGAGTAAGAGTACAATCTGTGTACTCTTACTCATACTCAGGCCTGGGTACTCGTACTCTTACTCATACTCAGGCATAAGTAGGCTCATACTCGTGATTTAAAATTTTGCTATACTCGTACTCAGGACCAAATACTCACACTCGTACTCGTACTCAGGGTCAAGTACTTGTACTCATACTCATACTCAGGAAAAGTACTCATACTACAAGTATGCAAACAGGATCTAATTTATTGCTGTGAGGGTGCACTGTTGGCTCTTCACCCCCATGGTTGCAGAAGCATCAAACATTTATTTTTTTTGGGGGGGGGGGTCAGCCATGACAGCTGTCTATATTTTACACAAGTTCTACAGGGGTCTTCGTGGGAGTCTTTGCTGCTTATGCTTCAGCTTCATCCCTATGGCTCAACTTGTCAAACTTGAGACATTGTGGGAGTGAAAATAGAAACTTACCTTGCTCCAAAGGGTACTGTATATAGTAACAAAAAATGAGAATACAACTTTGATTATAATTGCAATTGAACCATTCACAGGTTAATAATTCAGAAGGTAGATTTGGATGTGTGAGCAATACAAGCATACGTGCTAAAATTTCAAATTAAAAAAAAAGTTACTAGACATTTCTCACAAGATTTCTTATTATCGTTAACTGAATATACTGAGCTGGTTTCAAGGACTAATATTTTTTATCATGAACAAATTGTGCAAAATTCCATTTTGTTTTTGTGAAGCATAAAAATGCAAAATTTGCATATTCTGTGGTAAAAATTTACTTGTTTTTTTATCATGCTGTTTTGAATAATTTTTTAACTTGATTAAGTTAATTGAGAAGATTTTTGTATTTCTTCCATTTATAATAATATAAAACTATTTGAAATTTTGTTTTTAAAATGTGTTGAATATTAATCATTT
>JAMKCH010009330.1:0-31216 GCA_023653785.1 Ophioderma brevispina | reverse complement strand
ACACTCTGAGGCCGATCATTGATTGTGTTTCAAATTAACTGGTGAAAACCTATATACCCGGTAAATACCGTATTAAATCAAATCAACTTTATTTTCCAATTCACATACAAAATGACATACAGAATCTTCAAAATACATAACATCTAGACAAAATAAGGTGAGGTATATGGAGAGGTAAACAAAAGGCCACTAATGCCAGAATGGGTCCCCCCTACTTATGCTTAAGTACAACATTAAAATTAAAATAGAAAACCAAAACCCATAAAAAGAAACAATTGGAACAAGCACCGGTAGACGAAGCCTCGCCCCAAAATCTAAATTCGGTAAGATAACGCCAGCAATTCATAAATGATTTATTGATTTTGGAATATTGAATGATATTCCAAAATTAAGGACTAGCGTATGTTTTATATTCCAATAAAATTTGTTTTTGATGGTATTTTTAAGCACAATTAATCTGATATAAACTTTAAATTCTGGACATGGACCTTTGGTCGGTATATCTCGTTTTGCGTATTTGCTTTACCGATTCTGCTACATTGATCCGAGTTATCGACCATCGACCCGCCACGCCAGAGGAATAGCCTACGACGCCCCCCCACTGGCATCATAGGAAGGTAGGAGTCAATTGTACCTTCCTCCCACCGCGCCACGTCTGGCGCCTCTACCTGGAGTATGGAGAATAAATTCTGTACCGCTGGCGCCTCTAAGTTGGATTTGCCGCCTTCGAGTAGTCGTTGCTCTCAGACTTCTGAAAGGAACCTCGATTCCTCTGTTAGCAGGGGATAACTGAGCGGAATTCCCTTCTGCGGTATCCATAATCATAAGGTCTGGTATCTAAAAGGTCTATATCTAGAAGAACCTCTTTCTTGTTACCATAACTTCTGGGAAGCTTGATCTCACCTCCAAAGAGATCTTTACCTCTAGGAGCATTCAGAAGAACTTCTTCGGCTGTAAAGTTCAGAGCATCAACAGCAGCCTTCTGTCTTCGCAGATCCACCAATTTGTAAGCAATCTTAGTAAAAGCTCTGCAGAAACGTGATGAAGATCTCTCCATAGTATAAAGGCATCTCTCAGTTTGCTTCCTTAGACAACTCAACATTAGTTTCCAATAATCCGTTCATAAGATGGCTAAGAGACAACAAGGCTACATTCGAAGTTTTCATACCATCACGAGCAATCTGTTCCAAATGGCTTAAGATTCACACCTTGCCCCAGTCCAAGAGTCAACTCTATGGACAAGTTCTTTTACGTTTCTTAGAATAACCGCCTTCAACACCAGCTGGTGAAATGGTCTTTGGCTTGCATAAGGTCGCTCATCAGAGTTCTCTTATCCCAGCATTGTCTAGGAACCAAAGGAACGGAGAAGAATTCTTTATCTTCCTTGCACGTAGGGAAAGACTCAGAATCCATCTGAAAAAAAAAAAGGGGAGTCTTCTTTCTATCGTCAATCATATAGACTTCTGATCTTATCAATAGTCTGGTCTTAAATCGCTGTAACCGGAAGATATGTTTTCACCACCTGCTTCCTACTCTGCTTAGCAGCTAATCCAAATCCCTGAAGATTTAGAATCTTGAGGGATAGCAGCATCAAATTTTAATCCCGATGAACCAACAGCCGCCAAAAAGTGCGGGCATCATATTATGAGATAATACTTTAGTCCTCACAGTCTTCGGTCATGAAGATTCGACATCGGAATAAGTAGCTCCATAAATCTGGGAAATTTTCTCTCAATTTTCGTCATCCTCATCAAATCAGAGTCTTTTACCCAAGCTATCACCATTGTGCCTCTGACTGTAAGTCTGACTATAATGTCAATGTGTGGAGTAGCATCAACCTGCATATGTTGAGTAGCCTTGGTGACCTCAGTGTGGACTGTTTCATCACTGTAAGATGCTGGCATCGAGGTAGGCTCATTGCTACTATGGAATCACTTGTAAAGAGTCATAAGAGGATAGATCTCTATCAATATAATCAGACGTAACGCTTCAGGATTCAACTCATCATGAGAGCGCGTGTGGTCCATTGGATAGAGCTTCGGCTCGTGATCTGAAGGTCGTGGGTTCGGTTTCCCACTTTTGCCAACGCGTTGTGTCCTTGGGAAGACACTTTACTCAGATTGCCTCTCAAGGAGGTGTCCCCCCAGGGTGCTAATGGTGAGCTGCTAGGGATATTGTCCATTGAGCGCCTCCCAAAGTATGAGTATGCTTTGGGTATGTATGGCAAGGCTGACGTATTCCAAAGGTAGCGTTAATATTGTAACAGCGTTTGATATCACGTGAAAGCCGCTATATAATACCTGCAATTATTATCATGGTGTGAGGCAGACCTTTCCTTTTTCACAATAATGATTTCCTTAACCTCACTGTAAAAATAAACCACCTCGTTTTGGACAAACCACCTCGTTTTAAGTGTCTCCTCACAATGAAGGATTAGCTTTGTTATCTAGCCAAAAACAAGTACAAAAATGAGTACAAAAATGAAGTACACAAATGTACCCAGATAATTGATATGCTAACCAATTCACATGATCAATAAACAGACAATCCACACAATGCTGCATTAGGTGCACTGCCTCATTTTGTACTCGTTTTCAGGGAGCCACTTCAAATTGACTCGTTTTAAAGTGGCTATCACAAAGAAAACCAAAGGTTAATTCTCCATTGTTGTGGGTGCTTAACAAATAGGTTGTTTTGGTCCAAACGAGGTGTTTTTATTTACAAGTGTCTAGTCCTGGACTAATCACATCATCTTTATGCTTGACATATATCAAATGACCGCCACATCCATCTTAATCTTTTACTCGAAGAACTATAATAACATGTCACGTCATCTTTACTAGAGGAGCGTTTAGGTTTAAGTTTCGATCGCTGAGGAGATCTGCAGCCTTCTCCTCTTACATAATCAGATCCCGGTTCTTGAAGTCTTATGAGAAGATTTTACTATGTCTGATCCTGAAAATCCTTTCCGATCATAGACTTGATCTTTGACTGAAGAACTCCTGAATGAGAAACCTCAGATCTTCTATAGTCATGACTAGGAAACTTGATGTCGTCTCTTACTACTTGACTGAGACTTTCTAGACGGAGAGGAAAAGTATTCTATTGCTTAGAGCTGTCCCTGTCCGGAGAACTTCGATCGAAGACTGAATGTCTCTCTGAAGATACTTTTTTATGTTCACATGTTCATAATTCACACTTCTTTCCGTAGATCGTCGTCTATGGTGACTACCACTGGAAGACCCTTACGTGTGACTGCGACCCCTGGAAGACGATCGGCGTCTAGAAGATACCGAAGCGTGGTGCTTTATCCTTTCTGGAACCATGAGAAGTGCAGATGGAGAAGAACTCTTCCTGGATACACGTACGACGTTTAGTCCGGCTGGGTTAGATTGGTAAGAATTCGGAGAACAAACCACCGATGGAGATGTGACGACGACGGTGGTCCGATGTAGTATTGGTTGAGTAATTTCTTGTCTAAGGAACCACGATGGTGACCCGACGGATGAATCGGCGGAGGAACGGTTGAAGTATTCACACCCGGGGAACTACGGAGACGGCCCAATATTGACTGGCTTGACTGCCGGGCGGGACCGGAGACAACAGAAAGTCTTGAAGAAAGTGAGTAGGAATAATCCCTCTATCGTTATACACTTACGCAATCGACAACTTTACTTTCTAAGGAGCCAAGGAGGGGTAGCTCTGTCTCTCATCGAAAAATATCTAACTCCGCCATCATCAATACAAAGTCTTACGTTCCTCTGAATTAAATCATGACCTGTTGGAATGTTATCGGTTATGTCGGCGGCCCTTGCAGAACCGATTGAAGTCTTAACCCGGGACTGAATGCACGGCCGTCAAGAGGTTGCAGACTTATTATAGAAACTCATCATTCTCTAAATACTTCTATATCATCATCACCAACAGCTGCCACGCCAGCCACCAGAAAATCCGCCAGACTTACGGGTACCACCGGTACCGAAATTTCAAATCTTATAGCAATCATAGGTCTTTACATGGGTCGCTGGCCTTCAATTCCCAAACCGTTGCCGGATCGGAATCGCCCTTAGTTCTTATCACTGGCAAGCACACCACGGACGCCGGTGGACTGGGGTTTACGTTTACGTTTCACACCATATATAGAAGTGCCAGACTGACTGCTCAAGTATTGTGAAACATCACTGGACTGAGGCAGGATTTCTTTCTGTTAGAACTGTCAAAGACCATGGCGGATATCTTGTCCACTTGTATTGATGAGGCGCCCCGTAGGGCTAACTCAAACCATTGATAATCTTCCCATTTACCATGTATGGAAGGATTGGAATGACCACCAGTCAGAACAATCATTTAATCCCACTCAGATTACAATCAACAAGGCCCTGTATCACAATACTGCTGGTGGTGGCTGGGACTGGTCGCCTATAACTGTTTATAGCCTCAGCAGCCACCGTAGTTAATAACGTCTGGAAGCTAGAATTAAAGGTAAACTTGACTGCTCCTGAAATTGACTTTGTCGAATGTACGAGGTAGAAGCTTCCATTCCCGACGGATACCCAGAGGGGGATGCCCGGACCGAGATGGGAAGTCGTAGCCTGGCTTTCTGTCTCCTTAACTTTCTTCCATATAATCGTCAAGTTTCGTCAAAGAAAGTTCTGGATCTCCAATCGACCACCCTTCGTGTATAATACAAGGTCTCTCTCTTCTCTCTTGAACAACTTCTAACACTTCACACACAGTTTGCATTCGGGTTCCTTTTCTGCCTTCGAAGGAACTCCTACATCCCGACATCTTCTCAGTATCTGCTCTGTTGACTGTGGGTTCATCATGCTGCAACATCAAAAGAAGACCTATCTGGTACGGTGTTTAGACTGTAGTAACTCAACGCCGAGAATCAGGAGTTCCAAAGGGTAGAACAGAGAGAGAGGCCAAGGAGAAACCGAGCCGAACGTACAGAAGACACAGGCACCGCCCCCTCAAAAAATTAGAAAAATTTTGAGATTATCGGCACGAGCTGGAAGTATACTGTGAGAACACAAATGACATGGTTGCACCACTGAGGCTATAAAAAAGGGCGAAGAAACATCAAAAAATTCATGCAGGAAGCAGCACGAGACGAGGACATACCCAAGAGCCCTGGCGGTCTAGGTATGGACTTACATAGGGGGGATTTAAACCTGGCCAAGGAATAGCCCACTTACACCCCAGAACGATATCAGCGCGAAACAAGGCCTGTGGCTCGCGGGGCAACCATGTGAGGATATACATAATATATCTATACTTATGTTAACAGCTTCCGATTCCACTCCTTAGAAATCTTCCGATTCCCACTCCTTAGTAAACTTCCGGATTTCTGGTCTAAAAAGAGATAAAACAATCACAAACAACACCAACACTCATCATCTAGCCAAACTTCCGACGACTCGTAGTATAGGTAGATGTTATCGATCTTATATATATAATAGATCGCCGATAATCGGCGAAAAAAGGAAAAATTACGATAAATTATCCCATTAAAATTTTTCACATGTTGCCCCGCAACTGAGACACAAAAAGAGCAAAGGATTCTGGAGGACGCCAGTGACGTCATTTGGTTGGGCGTACCGATGCTAGCATGGGAACCGCGACTAGGCGGGCGCACCGAAAATTTTTAATGTGCGAGTAGGGGGTGTCTGAAGGCCTTTTTTGAGCACAAAAAATGCACTAGTTTGGATCAATTTTCGTAATGTATATATCATAAAAATAGAAGTCACATGTGATCCCATGCTTTAGGTCGTTACAGTCAGACCCTGGTTTGGTCGCCAGTTTTTGTTTTTTAACCATGTGGATAAAATACAAGGTCGAATTAAAATTTGCTTGATTTCTCTCTTTGGCAGTAAGGGATCACTCATAAGGAAGTGGCACTGTGGTTATGGAGTTGTATCAACCTTAACGATGATGTAAGTATTTCGTGTATAGCATGTTGTCCCATTCAGCCACTGGGCCTTGTTCCAAATGTTTTTTTCGTAGTTGGCAGACCGCAAGCTGTCAACAGTCCCAGGGGCCGCCCAGGGGGTGCGGTCAGATTCCGATGTAGGTTATGGAGACTCAAGATGGATTATCTAGGGCATGTCACATGCCAAATTTATTACGCATTTCAAAGTTAATTCCACACAAGGCCTACCCATGAAAACACCGAATAACAAATAATTAGGGAAACTATGAGTACTTTTATTCTTGTAAACCATATATGAAAATATATAATTATGTCAAAACAGTATTTATAAATCATTCAAACATTGCTATTGCGCAATGAGGTCAATGGGCGATTATGACGGGGAAAATACATTCTGAAATTTTCCTCGGAAAACACAGGTGAATATTGCATCCGACCTCTAAACAAAACAAGGCCCCAATGGGTGCTGTAGTCAGCAGGTATTAACCCTAACCCGGACCGGGTCGTTTTGCGGCGAAGGCCAAATGCAACGAAGGGCAATCTATTTTTATCTTTTTAACGCCCAGATGCCAACGAGCAAAGGTTGGTTTCATTGCATTCTCGGCGTTTTCCGGCACAGGAATAAGTGCGTAAAGCTAACGGCCCAGAGCAACGAAAACATGGTCATTTCCCGGAGACGGCCCAAATGCAAGAAAAACATCGCGTCATTTTTTCCCGGAAGAAGGCCCAGATGACAACGAAAAACATCGCGCCAGTTTGCCGGAAGAAAGAGTCCCAGATGCAACGAGAAAACATCGCGTGCGAAGCAATAAAAAAGGGATAATAAATAAATTAAATAAATACATAATAACGGATGCGTACTGCACAGTGATCTGCATGAAATTTGTAGTTATAGTTCGCCAGTCGTGAGTGGCGCTATTACGCTACTTTCAAGTCGTGCGTGGCGCTATTATGTTACGTTCTTGACGCCGGTTTACGTCATGAATACGTTTATGCATAAGTAAAAAAAATAGCTTATCGAACATGGTGGCGCTATCACCAGCGAAATGAAAGTTATGGCCATTTGTACCAGTGTCACCCGCCTGATGAAAAGCACTGCGCCTTCTGCGGGCAACACGTCGAATGCAGTGAAAAAGCATCGCATCATTCCCGGTAATGACGGCCCAAATGCACGCGGAACATCGCGTCATTGTCCGTAAAGACGGCCCAAATGCAACGAGGAACATAGCGTCATTTTCGTAAAGACGGCCAAAATGCAACGATGAACCTCGCTCAGTGTTCCCCGGTAAGACGGCCCAGATGCAAGAGGGCCCATGATAGTCATTTGCTCGAACCAAAAATTTTGTTGACGGCCCGAATGCAACGAAAAACATTTTCCGACCGGTACCGGAAATACACCCGACGTTTTCGTTGTCTTTGAATGCCTCTCGGCCGTGTTAGGGTTATATTGGCACACCACCCTGTGGGCAAAACATTTTTCTATTGTGTATATATTAATCTTGAAAAGAAGTCCCCCACATGATCATAAGTAGAGACATTTAGGAGTAGCACCCCAGTTTTACATTAATAGTATGCTTTATTCCCCTCTCGTTAAACCCGAACCCCACAAAACCACAACACACACCTGGTACATATTGTAGGACTTTGTGAGCTTCAGTGATTAAACACCTGCACTAGCTCTTAAGTGAGTTTGTGAGATTCAGTGGTTAACGATGCATGGACACCAGTTGGTGATTTTTGTGAGATTCAGTGATTTAATATAAGTTAAGTCTAACTGGTGAGGGCATTGTGAGATTCGTGATTTTCCTAGTCACGAATGAAATTGTGAATTTGTGAGATTCAGAGTGATTTATATGTGGATAGTATCCTTACTGTACTGGTTTTTGTGAGATTCAGTGGTTCCCTTGGGAAAGTGGTCTTTGTGGGTTAGGGTTACTTTGACAACATCCTCAGGGGTCACAACATTTTTCCATTGTGGGGACATTAATCATGAAGTCCCCACATGAGCAAATTAAGTGACTTTTAGGAGTAGCACCCCCGGTTTTACATTTAGAGTATGCATTATTTCTTGATTTTCCATTGTGGAAAGATATTAATCTTGAAAAGAAAAGTCCCCCACATGAGTACATAATAAAAGACGTTTAGGAGTAGCACCCGGTTTTACATTTATCGTATTTTTTATTTCCCTCCTTTTCTTTTGACACCACCCCGGGTTCACAAATTTTCCATTGTTGCGATATTAATCGTGAAAAGTCACCCACATGAGCAATAAGTAAGTGACGTTTAGGATTAGCACCCCTGGGTTTTGGGCATTTAAGTATACCAATATAGACTGCTCATGAGGGAGATGGTTAGAAATATTTCCCCCAGATGATCTTGAGACAAGTGCACGATTTAGTAGTATGCCCGCATGTCTCAGGATCATCAAGGAATGCCCCATTACTAAGAATCTGGCCACAATGACCTTTTTCACCCAAACTGTGCACACCCTATATGTCCCTTGGTCAGTGGTTCTTTTGAGGCACATTTGGTGATTATAGCAATTTTGATTTGTGGCACAAGACGGATTTATAGATTTTCAAAGATGCCCCTTTAATTGGCTCATGTACCTTTGATTTGACCCTAAGCTGTGAACACCCCATGGACCTGTTCAACAGTTCTTTGACCAAGTCTAGTGATATATAGCAATGGATTTGTGGCACAAGAAGGAATTTATAGATTTTCCAAGAATGCCCTTTTTTCTTTAATTGGCCCATGTGACCCTGGCCCCAAATCTGTGAACACCCATATGGGATCTTGGGTCAGCGGTTCTTCTAACCAAGTCTAGTGATTATAAAAAATTGATTTTTGGCACAAGACGAATTTAATAGATTTTCAAAGAAATGCCCTTTAAGTGGCCGCACATGACTTGACCCCCAAATCTTGTGACACCCCTATGGACCTTTGGTTCAGCAGTTCTTCTAACCAGTCTAGTGTTAATAACAAATTGGAATTTGTGACACAATCAGGAATTTATAGATTTTCAAGAATGCCCTTAATCGGCCCCGTTGGACGTGACCTTGCCCCAATCTGTGAACAACCCACATTGATCTTGGGTCCAGACGGTTCGTCTACCCAAGTCTCAAGTGATTTATAAAAATTGATTTTTGGCACAAGAAGAAATTTATATAGATTTCATTTCAAAGAATGGCCCCTTTAATTGGCCCACATGCCTTTGACCCAATCTTGTGACACCCCACATGGGCCCTTGGTTCAGCAATTTCTTCTTCCTTTTTTGACCAAGTCTATGAGTATAGCAATTGATTTGGTGCACAAGAAGGAATTTATAGATTTTCAAGAATGCCCCCTTAATTGGCTCATGTGACCTTGACCCAAATCTGTGAACACCCCAGATGGACCTTGGGTCAGAGCGGTTCTTCTTCTAACCAAGTCTAGTGATATAACAATTGATTTTGGCCGTGGCACAAGAAGGAATTTTTAGATTTTCAAAGAAATGCCCCTGAATCGGCCAACGTGACCTTTGAACCAAATCTGTGAACAACCCCCCCCCACATGGGCCTTGTGTCCCATGATTATTCTGACCGATTTTCACTGCTATCGGCCCAAGCGTTTGGCAACAAGACGCCTAAATTGCAAGTGTGAACAGACAGAGTGATAGATAGATAGATAGATGATAGATCGATAGAGTCAACACTTGGCCATAACACTCTGCATACTAGCTCCGTATGCTGAGGCTAAAAAACCGACCACGCTTGAATGAATACTATCCACGTAGTACTTAGTCTATGATTCATGACCAGATAGTCCCTAACTTTTTTATGGCTGGTGTTAATCATAGACTATCTAGTCATGACGTAGTTTGTGTGTATGAAAGTGCCATTTAAGCCAAATACACAACAGCTTCTGCTTTAACTTTACAGCTGCAAACTGGCTTAATATTTATTGCTGCTGTTATCAGAGACTATCTAGTAATGACGAGTTGTGTGTCGTGAAAGTGCCATTTAAGCCAAGATCACAGACAGCTTCTGCTTAACTTTACAGCTGCAATTGGCGTAATATTCATTATTTGCAAATGTTTTATTGTTAGGCATTTCTTGAGAGTTTCTGGAATCATGTCTACCTTTTTCTCCAGATTTAAAAATTCCATTATGCATTTTCAGTGAAACTTAACCCTTGTTGTGCCTACATTGGGCTGCCAAATTTGTCAGCCTGTGTACCTGTTGACATGACTTTTTTGGAACAAATTGTAAGCATCGGTTACAAATTGGTAAACAATTATTCTAGCGACTCTATAAAGAAATCGATGTATGTCAAAAGAAAATTTTTTTTCTATTTATTTAGGAAAAGACTCTCAAACCTTAAATGGCATTGGAACCCACAGAAAAGTTTTAACTTATGGCACCAAAGATTAATATGTCCAAATTTTAAAAGATGATGCCATAGTTACAATTAATTGGAACTACGTAGTACTTGCTGTATTTTACCGATCTTATTAGGTGTCATTTCGTACCTAATTTCGAAAATTGAATTTACAAGAGATCCCCGTAATCAGGTTTTTTTAAGATGTCAAAATTCATAATTCTATGGGGAAATAGATTTTTTCACCAAAAATGCAACGGAGTGGCCGTTCTCGGTTGTGGTTTGAGAATGAGATGATCAAAACATCATGTGGAAAAATTTATTACTCGAACTGTGCAATGGGTACAACATTGACCTTGTTGATCATTCATAAAAAACTTCTCTGACATGAGTCATCAAGCAAACTTCTGTTCACCGACGCTAGCTGGCGGTCCGTGCAAGCAAACTTCCTGGTTCACCGAACGCTAGCTGGCGGTCAGTGACCTTCATTATTATCGGCGCAACTTCACTAATCTGTGATCTATAAAAAATATATTTTTTCCCAATTAATAAAAATAAACCTCATTATGTAGAGCAATAACTTACCTGGAAATCCTGTTGTTGAAAGAAACTCTATACGAGTTTTCCATTCCAGAGATATGGTATTTCAAGTTTGGGAAGAAGACCATCACCTCGTGTGTTAAAAAATGGTTAAATTTTCGGCTTTAAATGCGGATGAACTTCGATGTGACTTCCCTGCACATCCGCAGTACGTAGGGCGCTGCACTTAAACCGGACTTGTGGCCGATGAAAAGTAATCCCAGTGTACCGCCGGGCCAGACCGGGCCTTGCCAGCGATTCGTCCGAAAACAACTCATTGGTGATGTGGAGACATGAACTGAGGACTTTGGTCAGTTGTGATGAATTTTCATCCGATATAGTCCTATAAGTCCACACATGTACCTATGTACTAATTTTATATTTCCCCTGTTCCAGTGTCGCATTGAGTTGCGTTATGGCTTCCCGGACGCTATTTTGCATTTCGGATGCATAAAATACATTTTGCTTGAGCTAACCGCGTGCATCTGGAGTGGAAAAAATCCTTGCAATATCACTCCCGATTCAATTTTTCCCCAAGTATCTCACCAAATGTTAAAATTCCAAGATGACTTTCGTGTTGCATAAATTTTCAATTTCACAAATAATTAGGTTTTCAACTTGTTTATTTTCTTATTTCGCATGCCAAAAGTTCGTAATTACTGATTACTCATTCTTCGGAATCCCCTGCCAAGCACGCATGCGGATGCATGCATTGGTCTTACATACTTCACTAAGATCACTCCGCCACTGTCTAGCTGGATTGAATTATACAGTATAATTACCCATTCTGTTGATATTTCTGTGTATTTCAATTGTCTTAAATTATCGACGTGTGCTTTTTTCATATGACACACTTAATTTTGGAGGCTCAACACTTCAATTATCAAAAGGAATCGAATGTTTTGGGATTATATTCGACCGCTGTGTGCATTGTAACAAAGAATAAGGCGGGCCGGGTCGAAAGTGCAGTGCTGAGGAATATGTGCAATATTAAATTAGCCACACCCAGCGCGCGTGGGAACTTAAATGTCTGGCGCTCGTCAAAGCCCATACCCAGGCCCATACTACCAATAGAAACGTTCAAATTGTCCTCAATGGGTTCCTAGACCCAGTTAAGGGATGCTCTCTAATAGCTTTAACAAAACAAAATTATCCTCTGATCCATATCTTAGAATCCATTTGTTTTTCGGAGGTCTTTTGTTTTTTCGGAACTACATGAACGCTATCTCTCCAAACCAGGCGCTCACAAGTACCAGTTAAAATGATTCTTTTTGCAGCCTTGTGAACAGACTAAACCGTAAGATATGTCTTCTCTGCATGATTACACTTTTTCCATTCGAATCTCGTTCGCTGCTATGGGCTACACAATGCCGCTTTCAATTGTTTGGACGTTGATCAAACGGCACCCAAAACGAGGGTTAAAATAGAATATTAGAACTGGCGATACTCAATTATTCATTACATGTTCAACAGTATTTCAAAATGGCGATTGTGAGGGAATTCCCCAAAACAGATGTGTTTACCTCTGTGCTTCCGCATTTTTAAAAGTGTGAGAACTAAAATAATGTTGTGTTGATTCCATTTAGCCTAACGACTTGGACTTTCCATACTTTTAATACTCAAACCACGCAGCCTCACCTTACATACCTATATATATTTTTCGGAGGTAAATTTTCAAAAGAATTAGCAATGTTCACCAAAACTTTTACGTGAATTTGTCCTCTCTCTCTCTCTCTCTCTATATATATTAATATTATATGATAGGTTAAGTCAACTAGAATGATATATTTCCATAGCCTATTTTCCTTCCCCCTCACCAAGGCTGGCACCAAGCATCCCTTACCCTATCATATAACCACATGAAAATATATTAATTTATTATTTAATTTTAAATATTTGAGAAATGACAGTTATAACAGGAGCCAAGTTACTTTAGCGTGGAACTTGTGCTACAGTAGCCCAATTGAATATCCATACAGGGCTGCAATTTCTACGCGAATCCGCGAATCGATTCGCGTAAGATTCGCGCCCGAATGGTCACACGCGAATCAGAGTTGATGCGCGTCAATAAAATTCAGTCCAAGAGAAAAAAAATCAGTCAAAAAAAAATAATTACGAAATATAAAAAAAATAAAAAAAATAAAAAAAATAAAAAATTTTTTTTCTTCAAAAGAACTCATGAATATCGTTCGATTTTTAATTGTCAAACAACAAATATTAAGGCTAAAGTCTACTTTACAATGACAGAAGTACGTACATATCGTCGATCAACACGTACTTTTTACGAAAAATTCAATAAATGACCTGCCCCCAAGCCTTATAATATTGATTTTGTCTTCCAAAAGGTCGATCCGGCAGTCGGCTTTTAGGAAGTCTATGCGGAGGCATTTATGAGAACTCGAGTAATCTAGATCATGAAGAGATGGCATTTTTGGTTAATTTATCACTAATTTATGTGAGTAAAAGAACTCAAACGTGGACTCATACTTGTAGTTGAATATTTGTTGTCTCTCTTCGGCAAGTAGTTAACTTGTAGTGGTCGTCGATGCCTCAGTAGGTCACATTTAGAAAGCACAGTAGGCCTAATTAAAAAATTTCCAGCTCCAAAATTAATTATATGGTTTTAAAACAATTGTTAAGAATTTACTTCTGCCTTCTGTATTTAGATTTCTAACAGTTAAATACGTGGTAATAACTAATACGTTCGCCAAACAGATAATTTAAGCGAATGGGAATATCATTTTATCATATATATATTCATAATCTTACCGAAGTAGGTCTGAATCAATTGAATCTTGCAAATTACCTGGCGAAATCAAACCTGGCTTCCGCAAGTTATCAACGAAATTGCACCCCTGCATAACCAATAAACCAAAAACTATATGAAGAAAAGTGAAAAGCTAATTGAATGCAGCGATGTTTGTCCGTGACGCGAATATTCTACCAGAGAAGCTGTAGAAATTTTAGAAATCCATCTTGTATTCTGTCCAGCTAACCCTGCTTGCTGCTAACGTGTCCAGCCACCACTGGTTACCTGTCCGGAACACTTTTTAATTGAGCCTACGTCTCCGTCCCTCGGGCAAGCATATTTAATTAAAATTGCAGTGACGGTATGCGGTTGTGATGATTGACGGGTCTGTCACTGAAGTTGGGTTTTCCAAAAAATGGGGTATAGTGGAATATTGTCAATGTATTTCCTGCTTTTGTCCCAAATGAATAACATCACAGGGTAATTTTTTAATAGTACCATAACAAGGTTTCAAAAAATATCAAACAAACGTCACGTCACTCATAAAATTTTTGACATGCGATAATTATGTGGTGTCCGCCACGTTTTTTTTGATAAAAAAGTGTGACATAGAAATTGAAAGATTCAAATGCCATTCTAAAATTTAAACGTCTATAACAACGAAAAATGGAGAGAGCTACAAATAATTCAAGCTACAGTCCCACCCACTTGTAACTTGTTTGACAAGAAATATGTATCCAATTGAAGTGAGCATGTTGGAAAAATAAATTTACCGACTCTACACGTGGTGTCCGCCTAAAAATTGCATGTAGTGTCGGTTTAGGAAGCTTATAACTAGGAGTATAAACATGGTACTTTGAACAAATTGTACTGAGGTGTATCCTTATATGGTATAGTAAATTAATGACAAAAATGGGTGTTAGATGGGATATTCAAAAATTTGTGAAAGAGAATGTATGCAGTGGTCAACGTGGTGTACGGTGCACAATTGTAGTGTCGGTATCTTTTAAGGAACAGAGATGCTCTTGCAGATATTATTAAATAAAACACAATTCCAATGAAGTATTTTGATAGGGGTTTATTTGGTATATGATTGAGGGAATGGGGACTATGTCAGGAAAAAAATCTTTAAAAGAAAGGGTGGTGTCCGCCTGTAAGAGTCGGTATCGATGACACATGTAGTGGAATTGAACTGCTTGTAATATTGATGAGGATAGCTGGTTGAAATTTATATTGCCCAGGGGAAAACCAGTGGTTTGACAATTCTTTTAGCTCATTTGGCTCTATTACTTGGCGTTATTTAAAAAAATACTAGCAGTAAAGCTGTATGCCGGACTACATGGACACCAGTGTCCAATATAGCATCAGGTAGTTTTCACACATAATGCATAGGGTCAAAATGTCACCTGTTACTCTTGATGGTGTTATTTGGCTTTGCAGCATAAATGTCATCAATGTTTTCTGAAATTCAGCCTTTGCAACAATAATACCATTCCCACTTTAATGATTGGCAATTTAAAATTTTCAACAATATTTTTTTTTTTTTTTTTAATTTTTTAGGTTTTTTCTTTTTTTAAATAATTGAAATTATATGAAAAGACGAGAGGGAGCGTCAAATTTCTGAACAAATTGAAGCACAACCGAATTTTGGACATCAAAATACGCCAAATCAGCCACCAACTTGGTATTGATAAAAAACGGCTGTCATTTTGAAGAGACTTCCAAGTTCAAAGGAGGCGCGCATTTGATTGATGCAAGTCATACTAATTATTATCTTTCAAAAATCGAGTGGAAAATTTTCTCCCTTTAGTCTATGTAAAAGACAGTGTGGGTGTGAACTACCTCATGACGGTATCAAACTTCGGTACATTATACGCCCTCATCGGTGATGAAATTGTCGGGTCCACTAACTCAATCAAATTTCTCAGAACTGTTTTGCAGTGGAGGTAATACTTAGTGGGGGCGAGATGTAGGGTAGGGGCGAGTTTACATGGGGCCAGTTTGTATGGGGCCAGTTTGTTTACCTGGGGCGAGTGTAATTGGGAGAGTTGACTTGTACTAGTTACTCAGGCGGTGAAGGTCAGTAATCTCAGCAATTCCGGTTAGAACAGGCCACTTCACGACGGGCAACACGATTTTGCTTGAGTGCAATGCGCAATATCAATAAAGTTGCTAAAGGCAGCGTGTGACTCTTCAATCAGCTGTGAAGCTCTGCGAGTAGTCTTCAACCGGGATCGTAACAAAAAATTATGGGGATAAAATCATTACTTATAAAGGTCAGAAGTTGACGTTTGTGGCTTTTATATTTTACAGAAATACTTCAGTGAACCGGATTTGATCCAGAACAAAACTGTTAAAGACAGTTACAACCAGCTGCTTCAACCTAGTTTAGACTCACTCAGTTCTCAGACTGTTTTCAGGGCAAAACCTGCTTCATCTCTAACTTTGGAATGAACATTTTTGACTATCTTAGCTTCGTGATGAATATTTTAAATTTCAGATCAATTTAAAAAATTATATTTCGAACTCTCTGAGCCAGCCTTTAATGATAAAGCTGGTTAAGAATGAGAATAAGGTATATTTTGATGATTTAGGCGAAATGATTGACATTGACGAGTTCCTGATGAGGGCCGCATATAATAATTAGGCAACAGCGCAGTGAGTGACCTTAGGGCAGTAGTCCCGGCGCTTTATAATGTCCCATTAATATTTTGGAAACCGGTGTAGAATAATTATCGTCCGGCGGCAGTAATCATAGTCCGGGTACAATGGTTAAAGAATAGACACTCAATTCAGTTGACTCTTCCGCAATATTAGTTTCAACCTTTATTCCGTTCGTCTATGGAGCCCGATGTGGTTCCCACCGGACTATATCTGCTTTTCACACCGGTATATCTCTCTTTACAAGAATATCCAATGACTTGACTGGTCTGATTTAACTCACATTGTATCTGATGTTTTTTTTGGTGACATGCGATTCCAAGTGAGGGGAAACCAAGGCAAAGCTTGTTTAGCCAGGTATGTCAGAGTTTGACCAACATACCCATCGCAGCGCATGTGCTTTATTCCGTTAACAAGCTTTATTTTTCCTCAGTGAGTAGATGTGGTCATGACGTCACAGGACGAAACAAGACATTCCCAAAACCCTAAAAAATCGGACCATTGAATGCCTCGTTTCACCCACCTTTCTTAGCTTTTCTTTGACTTTGAATTCTGAAATTATGGTGTTTTTGTGACTGGCTGTGATTCTTACTGACTATCCAACTGCCTTGCAAATGCATTCATTAGTCCACAGCAGTTCAGTCCGAGGTTGCTGCGACAAGATCTTCCACGTGGGTGGGTTCGTATCTGAGGCTGGTCGGACCAAGCGGTCGTGGTATTGCCGCCAAAAGGCCCATAACGTATTGCCCAACGCGTTGCGAGAAAGTAGCACCTCGTTGCCAAAATTTTCACAAGTCAACGCTTTGCGTGTTGGCCAATTAAAATATCATTTTCTTCTGTGACGTATTTAAAAAAAAATAGACCCACACCGCGTTGGGCCAAAAAAAAAGGGGTTTATCTAGCACGCGTTGTGGAAACTCACAATGCGTTGCAAGCCTTTCAACACACGTTGGCGAGATTCACCAACTCTTTGTGAGCTTTACACCGCGGTGCGAAGGTCCACAAGCCATAAGGTCAATAACGTATTGCCGCCACGCGTTGTGAGAAAGTAGGCACGCGTTGCGACGCAAACATTTCTCTTCTGCCACGCGTTGCGGCGTCGTCCAATCAAAATCATGAATTTCTGTGACTATTTCAAAAAATAATCCCCAAATCGGTTGCAGCAATACGTATGACCCTTATGGCTTTCACAACGCGTTGCAACACTGTTCGAAATATAAATGGAAATCCAATGCACTTGTGCATGCAACTCTACAAGTTACATGCACAAATATTGTTACATGGTCAGTTCAATGTTATGATTATTCCTGGTAAGGAAAATAACAATGATGTGATACCACAGTCCTTTATTTTAACCACTTAGGATGTGTTTGTACACACAAGGATGTGTGGTTCTTGCCCTTATACATGTATTAAAAATTTACAACATATCTCCAAAGTTGAAAATGGAGTATGTTATTTTGTTCAGATGTTAATTTTCATGGCCTAACATTTTTCACAATGCACATGTGGCAGGTAAATAGTGAAATCTTACATGCACAGCCAAGTTGGCATGCTTTGTGCTGTGTGCATTGGTATTTCGAACACTGCGTTGCAAGCCATCACAACAACGCGTTTGAAGGTTTTGCACGCTTTGTGAAGGGTCGCACTCGCACGCGTTGTGAGATTTATATTTTTTTGAAAGACGTCACAGAAATCACGATTTTGATTGGCCGACACCACCGCAACGCGTTGCTGAAATTTCGGCAACTCGTTGCGGTGTTGGCCACTTAAAATTGATCATTTTCTGGTGACCTTTACAAAAATAGAACCACGAAACGCGTTTGCAAGTATCTAGGCTACCGGGTGGAAACTCCCAATGCGTTGCAAGCCTTCACAACGCGTTGCAGATTCACAACGGCGTTGCAGCTTACAACAACTCTTGCGAAGGTCCACAAGCCATAAGGGGGTCAAATGTTTGCCGCAACGCTTGTTAGAAAGTAACAACGTCGTTGCGACGCGACATTTCTGCACCGCGTTGCGGCGTCGGCCAATCACAAACATGAAGTTTCTGTGACGTATTCAAAAATAGATCCACACACCACAACGCGTGTGCGGCAATACGTTATGACCGCTTAATGGTCTTTTCACAACCGCGTTGCAAGCATCCAACGCGTTATGAAGGTTTGCAACGCTTGGTGAAGGTCCGCAACTTCACAATGCGTGTTTGAATTTATATTTTGAAATACGTCACAGAAATTCAATTCACGATTTTGATTGGCCGACAACCAGGGGCAACGTATGTTTCTGAAAATGTCGCAACGCGTTGCGGTGTTGGCCAATTAAAATGATCATTTCTGTGACGTCTTTCAAAAATTAGCCCCACACCGCGTTGCAAGGTATCTATCTACCTTGTGGAAACTCACAGTGCGTTGCAAGCCTTCACACGCGTTGCGAGAATTCACAACGCGTTTGCGAGCTTTACCAACAACAACGCGTTGGCGAAGGTCCAAATCCACAGGGTCAAATGTATTGCCGCAAAGCGTTGTTGAAGTAGCAACGCGTTGCGCGACCAGACCATTTTCTGCACGCGTTGCGGCGTCGGCCAATCAAATCATGAATTTTTCTGTGACGTATTTTCAACATAGATCCCCAACGCGTTTCGAAAGCAAACGTTATGACCCTTTGGCTTTCACAACGCGTTGCAGCCATAACAAGCGTTGTGAAGGTTTGCAACGGCTTTGGTCGAAGGACGGAGGAAAAAAGAAGGGACTCTAAAGTGTAGGACGACGGGCAAAATCGCAACTCACATGCCGTTGTGAATTTCTATTTTTGAAATAAAAACGTCACAGAATTTACGTTTTGAATTGGCCCATCGCACGGTTGCTGAAACTGGCCGCAAACGCATTGCCGAAATGTCGCCAACGCAGGTACTTTCTCGCAACGCGTTGCATCAATACGTTATGGGCCTTATGGCTTGGCGATAGTCGGTACCAAACTTACACGGTTTGTACAATGTTGGTGATGCGTTTGCTGTTCACGCCTTGATTTTAACCGTAAACTAACCGTGAAAGCCATAACCAATCTATAAGTTATTAAAATCAAACCATCATCGCCACAATGCATTTGGGCAAGTGCATTTCAAGAAACGATGACCATTCTCCTTTGGTTCTGGTGATTTCTGCAATAGCATGCCCACAGACCTCAGTCGACTCCAGTCACAGCATTCACCAGCACATGTAGTCATGGCAGTGCCATGGCATGGTGCTGCCGCAATGAGCTCCCCTTCCCGACAACAGCATTACAATGCACCTGCAAAGCAATCCTCTCCTGTCCAAACTCCTGCCTTTAATTTCAGAATCGTTTTGTGGCTTTATTATTTACGATGTTGAATATGAATGCAAAATCGTTATTCAAATGTATACAAATCATCAACAGACTCCGGGCGGGCCTCGGTGATTATTCGTCTGCTAAGCATAACTCCACATTATGTCTTAAAACATGTTGTATACCGGATGTGGAGGTCTGCAAATACATACGTAATACCTTTTGCTTCACCTACCTCAACTTTCGTCGATCTCAATTTCCCTCCAAAAAGAGTGAAAAAATCCCTTCTTTAACTAACAATCACAAGTTGACACCATATACAATGCGTGACAATATGTTGAACAACCAACTCAAAAAAATATAAAATCCAAATTTTGAACAAAATTGCGACTTACAATCACTTCAGCTTTCCAATGCATGAGGGAATCAATAATCGACAAGGCACAAGAGGTCATGCAAATACGTCTAGGTTTGGCAAAGGGGTGGAAATGTTCCGTGGAATTTTGGAAACTTTTCCCCCCCGGAAACTTTCCGGAAATTTTGAAGGGCCCCGGGAATATTGGGAATTTTCGGGGAATTTTTCATTTTGGCATAATTAAGTTTTAAACATTTTAAAACATTTTGTCCTCAGGAAAAAATAAAAAAACAGTTTTGTTCTTTCTTTCAAGTATGTACTGTTTTGTGCTAATTAAGAATTGACATATTATTTGCTACAGGTAAATTTAAAGGCACTGTCAGTGTTTTTTTTTTTTTTTTTTAAAAATATTTGCATTTTGAAAGAATACTTAAAAGTGTAAGATAGTCTATGGAATTTCCATTTAAGCTATTTTTTTCTACATGACTTTTATAGAAAGGAAAAAAACAGCAGTACTCAAAGATAGACTCCATTCCCTTACGTGTTTTAGTCATGTCCTGTACAGACATAATGACCTAAAATATCTGATTTTGTGTCCTTATTATGGTGCTTTTGGTCGTCTCACTTGTAGTGTATGTTAGGACACCTATAGACTTGGTGCAACAGAGATGCAACAAATCTGATTTTTGATTTTTTTCTGATTTAGCAAGGCACTGATCCTTTAATAATTTAAGGCTTTTAGCTTTACAGTTTCTTATTCAGATTTCGCTCAAATAATTTATCTAGTCAGAGCACTTGATCGAAATCTAGCCAAAAATAGAGTTGAAGTCAATGCGCATTCCCCAAGTTCATTACCAACAAAATATTTGTAAGAGTCTGTTTCCTGTGGGACGATAACTTGACCTATTTTTAAATCCATTTTTGTGTTAGGGACCTTTGAACTGCCTTTGAACTTTGGCAATTTAAATAGTTTTCTATTACGCTCCTCCCCTCCGACAGATCTAGTCATTTTTTGAATAGATTTTTCAAGAGTGCACCCTTTGTTTACCTTAAGCCCTAACGGTAAATCAAACTCATTAGACGTGTAGTTTCTAAAATCTGTCAATTTCATTTTGAAACCATTTAATTACAAATTTTCTAAACTTGAAGACTTATCTACCTATTTAATGATCAATTTTTTCAAATGTTTTTTAAATTTTCAATTTTATGATACTCTATTCTCAGCAAGTATATACAGTCTACATAACAACCTTGGCATTTCACAATTATTAAAAGTTTAAACATTTCTAATTATCTGCTTGTAAATTATATTATGCCACTTTTTTCTTTGATCTGGAGGCTGTTCAATGTCATGTTCTTAATATTTTATAACTACCCAATATTACAAATTATGCTTTTGGTTGATTATTGCACACAAATTGAACCAGTTTGGGCTTCAATAAGAAAAAAATGTGGAATTTGATTTCCAAAAATATCTGAAATCAGTTGAATTGGCTGAAAATGTTTGTGCTTAGTTTATTGCAGCAGATCAAAAACATTTAGTAAATTTAAAGTTGATTTTGAGAAATAAGTTCTCACTCAATCTAAGGTAACCCAATGCCCATGGTGGGTGGTTTACAGAATATAAACTACAAATCACTAGAGTGATAGAATAAATAAATGACCAACATGGTTTTGTGGTGGTTTTTTTTTTGTGTTATTCATTTTCCTCATTTGTTTAAAACTGGCTGTATGGGTGGTCTTCTGTTAGGCTGATTACAGTTGTACAGAGTAATATCTTAAACTGAACAAAAAGACCCCTCATAGTTTTTTATCGATTTCAAAAGATTGTTTTGAAAATTCCCCAACTTCCCGAAAATTTCCTAAAATTCCCAAAATTTCCGATAATTCCCCAAATTACCATGGAAATTTCCGCTCTGAAAATTCCCGGGATTTTGCAACCCTAAATACGTAACACGGTCACCACGTGTTCGTTTGTTTATCACAGGATTAACTTTTTTCTGCTTTTTGGTTTTATCCATTAAGCACCTGAGACCTGCCCTCGTTTAAAAATAACAAACATGACGGCTCAAGTGATAGACAGAACATTGTAACGGACGTGAGTATATTGAGGATCAGAGGATTCAGTTGGTACAGGGTACCGGTATGTGACCTTCCGGATCAAAGGTCACATTTATTCAGGCCAGTTTCAAGCCCGTCTTGCACGAGAAAGGTGTTTCCCGTAAAAATTATGAATTTCTACTGTTTTTCGAGGAAAATTTGGAGTATTTCAACTCTCTGAAAAGGTATATGATTATATAAGGAAAATATATATCAACTCGATTATGGAATTGCTGTGATATTTTGTTCGTCTGCCGTGTGAAAAGTTGGCTCTTTGAATTGGCTGTAAAAAAAACACGGGCTAACAGGCAAAAGGTATACGTATGTATTTGCAGAATTCCACATCCGTTAATGACAAACAATGTTAAGACGAATGTGGAGTTATGCTTAGCAGAACTAGCCGGTGATAGGCAAAGGATATTTGGCGATGGTGACGAGGCTAAAGAGACTTTCCATCTCTGTAACAAAAAATCCACAAAAGCTACTATAAATTCTTCCCACGCGATCAAGTTACTGTGGTCTGCTGAAGAGAGAAAGTGGCAACGGCCAATTTGAAAAAATCCCTAAACTATTAAAATTTCAAAATTTTTTTTTCTCAAAATTTCTTCATCCAACATTTTTTGTTTGGAAGGAAAAGGTGCTCCAAATAGAGTGTTCTACCTATATGCCAAAAGCTGTAGAGGTCTGTTTGGTAGATTAAATGAATTTATTGAGTTAACTTGGTCCCAAATGAGTCGATTGTGCGGATATGTCGGCATTGGTTTTACACACACAGTTCGCAAACATCATAATCCCAACTTTGGTAACGAAATATCAATGACCGGCACCGCCTGTAGTTACTAGTACTAGGTCTAACAACATGATTGCTAAGTCTTTAGTCATGTTAGTAGAACAGTGCCGTACTACTGATCAAGAATGAGCAATAGAATTACTCGGGAATGCACTAAAATAATCCAATGTTGGTACGAAAACACTTACCTTCTACATATGGCCCTTGAAATAGCACCTCTACAATGAGATAGGAGAAATCATACGAGAATCCAAGTAATTTCAATCTGAAAAGAAAATTGGGCAATTCGATCCGACCGTCGACCTCGACCAACCTGTTGACCTTTTCTTTGGAGTCGCAGAATATTCACGATATAACAGGGTTGAAGTTGTCATTTACACTCAAGTAAAATCGATAAGCATTGGAACATGATCATAGGTCGCTTATACAAAAAAGAATTCATTGGATCTAACCCAGTGCTTTAATATCCTTTTGTTTTTTATTAAATCATTTAATTATTAGTTTAACAGCTTCAGCGTGCTCCACTTTGACTGCTGGACCTATGACCTTTCCCAAGGTAATGTACCTGTACTGTACAGTATTTTGGTGTGGTGCTGGGTGTTCTTTTTGATTGTGTTGGACTGGGACAGGTTGCTAATGTGTAGGTAGTTTCAGTAAGTTTCACGAGTATATTGATGGAAATTGCAACTAATTATGAAATGTTGATGTACAAGTCATACGTCCGTGCCGAAATTTTAAGTTAACACGAGTAAGTAAGAACAAGTGAACTAGATTGACAGCGCAACTTTTTATTTTTAGTTCAGTTTCAACCCCCACCCAGCCAGGCTCAGCCAGGTCCAGGTTAGTACAGGGACCCTTTACGTCGTTTTTTGACATGGTCGTCGGCACGACGTAAAGGCCAATAATAATGCATTGAAAAGCCGTATCAATCAAGCACTGTATTGTAGTATGGACTTGTCGATTGCGTCTGGGCGATCGGAAGTCAAGATACCTAAGACAAATAACGCTAATGGCCGCAGTATTTTCTCATGCATACTTGTTTTGTACTTGTTATTTATCTCCCCTGCAAGTCTGTTTCTTCTTCGATGAAAATAAAATTAAGTCTGTATTTTGGAGATATTCTTGATCTCCTTGCATTGCGGGCTACACGATTTGACTATGTAACTGTCGTCATACTAGAATGAGGGTGATTCGTAATATGTGAAATGCAAAAGATCATAATAATGACTCGTCTGACATCCAGAAATTTCATTATGACTCCGTTGTACTATTCCAATTCCAGTGCATGAGTGCAGTGCTAGAGGTAGCCTCCTTGCTTTCACTATAGTCCTTTGGTAGGAACAGGCTTAACAGGCAATGAAATTGTGAAAATGATTTAAATCTGTTCAGGTTTAATTGCTAATTGAAGATATACTTCTTAGAAACAATTTTACACCACAATTGCAAAATATATCAAATTGAGTTTCGCATCGACATAGATTTCCTGCATAACCGGGAGCTCGGCGGGCTGACGTCACATCACTTCACCGCGGTGAAAACAAAGGGGAAGCCCTGGGAAATAACCCCGAATCAGCGGTGAAAACAAACTGCGGAAATTGCTTCCTTTAAGTTACTGCACATCGTATGACACTATGGCGTGCAGCGCGCATCGAATTACGCACGATGTTGCCATGTGCCTTTACACCAAGCAGATTTTGTTGAACTCCCGATGTCCGCTCCCGGCGTGTGCGACTTGTACATGGGCATATCGCGTGTCTATTTTAATCTTTGTGTTTAACGCCTGTCTCATCGTGCGACCTTCCGCACACACGCAGTAGATCGTTCGAATCAGTTCAAACAATTATTACCTCTAAGGTTAATAGAAATCATGCTCGTAGCCTATCTAGGGCCCTTGCAACACAGCTAAATTTATGTTGTATGGACTTTTGTTTGCCCTCCGATCAACCAAGCATGAGAAGAATACAATACATGCAACCTGGTTCAACCTGAACATTTCAGATTTCTGCAGGTGATCCTTTGTATTCTCTGCATGCTTGGGCTGTTCTGGAGGCAGGTCTTGGCCAAGATCACCTATTGACCTGCCTTGCAAGTGCCCTATAAGGCCCCAGTGTTGCCAACAAAAAATTCGCCTACCTGCGGCAAACCCAATTTTTCACTTGTCGCTTAGCGCATTTGAGGGCGCTATTTTAAAACGAAAAAATGCCATTTTAGTCTGATTTTTTAACTATTTTTTATTTATTTTATATTTATTTTTTTTATTTATAAAGAATCTATTTTGTTTTTTGTTTTCTTTCTTTCTTTTTTCATTTTTTTTATTTTTTTTAATTTTTTTTTTCTCTATCTTTATTAACTCCTCTGAAAAGGTAATTATGATATAAGAACATATATATCATCGATTCGGAATCCGTGTGATATGTTGTTCGTCTTGCATGTGAAAAGTTGGCTCTTTGAATTGGCCTGTAACCCAGGCTAAACAGTCAACAGGTATTACGTGTATTTCAATATTCCACCTCTGTTAATGACAACAATTTAAATACATAATGTGGAGTTAATGCTTAGCAGAACTAGCTCGGTGTAGGCCAAGATATTTGGGCGATGCTGAACGAGCTAAATATACTTTTCCAGCTCTGTACACAACATCCACAAGCTACTATTAATCTCTTCTCCCAACGCATCAAGACTTGGGTCTGCTGAAGAGAGAACGGCAACGGCCAATTGAAATAAAAATCACCTACACTTTCAAATTTCAATTTTTTTTTTCTCAAAATTTCTTCACCACATGTTTTTTGTTGGATGAGAAAAGTTGCTGCAAATATCATTTTATACCTATATGCCAAAAGCGGTAGAGGTCTGTTTGGTAGATTAAATGAAATTTTATGAGTTAAACTTGGGTCCCAAATGAGTCGATTTTAGCGGCTATGTCGGCATTGGTCTTACCCAGTCGCAACCTCTAATCCCAACTTTAGTAACGAAAATCATGATCCGTCACCAACGCCTGTAGGTTACTGTACTAAGTCTAACAACATTAGTGCTAGTCTTTCTTCTGTATAGTAGAACAGTGCCGTACTACTGATCAAGAATGAGCAAATGAGATTACTCGTTATTGCACTTAAAATAATCCCACTGTTTGGTACGAACACTACCTCTACATATGGCCCTGACATTTCACATCTACAATGAGATATGAGAATATAAACTAGAATCCAAGTAATTTCAATCTGAAAGAAATTGGGCAATTCGATCCGACCGTCGACCTCGACCAACCTGTTGACCTTTTCTTTGGATCAGGCAGAATTTCACGATATAACAGGGTGAAGTTGTCATTTCACTCAAGTAAATCGATAATCATTGACATGATCTAGTTCGCTATTACAAAAAAGATATTATTGGATTCTTAACCATTGCTTGTAATATTCCTTTTTTTTTTTTATTTAAATCATTAAATTTTATTTAGTTATAAACAGCTTCAAGCGTGTGCTCCACTTTTGACTGATGAACCTCATGACCGTTCCACCACATACATGCACCTTAATGTACGTATTTGGTGTGGTGCTGTGTGTTTTATGTTTTGATTGTGTTGGACTGGAGATGTTGAAATTTTGGTAGAAGTTTCCGTAGTTTTCACGAGTAGTATTGTGGAAATTGTCATTAATTAATGAAAGTTGAGTAAGTCATACGACCTTGCCGTAAATTTTAAGTAACACGCAGTAAGTAAAGAACAAATTGAACTAGATTTTGCAGCTGCAGCGCTTTTTATTATTTTAGTTTCATTTCATTCCACCCCCACCCCGCCGCTCAGCCATGGTCCCGTTAGTACAGGGAACCTTTAGTCGTTTTTGACATGGTCGTCGGCACGACGTACAGGCCAATAATGCATTGAAAGCCGTAGCAATCAAGCATGTATTGTAGTATGGACTTGTCGAGCAGTGCTGCGCGGAATTCAAATACCTAAGAAAAATAACCCTAATGCCGCAGTAATTTATCATGCACGTACTTGTTTGTCTTGTTATTTTAATCTCCTGCAATTCTGTTTCCTTCGAGAAAATAAATTTAAGTCTGTATTTTTGGAGATATTCTTGTCGGGATCCGTGCTACACCCGCATTTTTTGACTTATGTAATGTCCGTATAATATCAAATGAGGGTGATTCGGCAATGTTTGAAATGCAAAGATTGATAATGACTACGTCTGACATGCCAGAAATTTCAGTATGGACTCCGTTACTATGTCCCAGTCCAGTGGCATGAGTGCAGTGCTAAGTAGCCTCTTGCTTTCACAAATATAGTCTTTTGGTAGGAACAGGCTTACATCATGAAATTGTGAAAATTATTACATCTGTTCAGGTTATTGCTAATTGGAAAAGATATACTTCTTAGAAACAATTTTGAAACCAAAAAATTGCAAAATTATCAAATTGAGTTTTCGCTCGACTAGCATTCTGCTATAACGGGACGTCGAGCGGGCTGACTCACATCAACGTTGAAACAAAGGGGAAGCCAGGGAATCCGAATCGCGGTGCAAAACAAACTGCGCAAATTGCTTCTTTAAGTTAACGCAACATCGTATGACACTATGGTGCGCGGCATCGAATTACGCACGTTGTTGCCAATGACGCCGTTACAAGCAATTTGGTTGAACTCCCGGATGGTCCGCTCCCGGCTTGTGCACTGTACATTTGCATAGATATCGCGTGTCTATTTTATCTTTGTGTTTACACGCGCTGTCTACAGCAGTACGACCTTCACGCACACATACGCACGCACATCTTAATCGAATCAGTATTCAAACATTATTACTCAAGAGTAAAATATAATCACATGCATCGTATCCTATATAGGAGGGGTCCCTTGCAACACATCTAAATTTATGTTGTATGGACTTTTTGTTTGCCCTCCAGATCAACCAGCCTGTAGAAGATACAATACATGCACCTGTTCACCTGACATTTCAGTTATTTCTGCAGGTTGATTCCTTTGTATTCTCTGCATGCTTGGGCTGTTCTGGGAGGCAATTCTGGCAAATAACCTATTGACCTGCCGTGCAAGTGCCCTAAGGCCCCAGTGTTGCAACAAAAAATTCTCATACCCGCGGCAACCCAATTTTTCACTTTTCGCTTAGCGCCATGTGAGGGCGCTATTTTTAAACGAAAAAATGCCATTTTATTCTGATTTTTAAACATTTTTATAATTTTTTATATTTTATTTTTTTATTTATAAGAATCTATTTTGTTTTTTGTTTTCTTTCCTTTTTTTTCCATTTTTTTTTTATTTTTTTTAAATTTTTTTTTCGCTATTTCTTTATTAACACACACCATTCTCTATTTGGCCAAGTGGTCCTAAAAGACTGTTTATTTGTGGTCCTTAGAAGAACCACCGTTGATGTACAGCTGACATCCACAAATTACTCACGAAGAAGAATTTGCAAAGACCTCACAAACACTGACATCGTGCGCAACACAGAACGGCTATTCCTGTCGGTCGCTGTATGTCACGAAGTGGAATTCTGCACCTGATTGTTCATTACGGCTCTTCCAAGTGACTCCCTGGAATGAAAGATTACCTTTGGAGTGAATTATGAAGTTCAACAAAATTCACCTGCAGCAAAATTACTTAACTCACTGAAATTATTTTCTTTTTTATACATAATAATCTCAAAAATTATATCCTGGCTGCTGTATCTGAAGAAAATATCTTGAGATAGATCAAAAATTGATTAACATATAAAGAAACGGGATGAATTTAGTATCCTGCAACCACTTAAAATTCGGTACCTTTAACATGCGGTTTATTTCCGTCGTTGCCGAATTCGTAGCCCGTGGCAAAATACTAAATTCTTTCCAGAAAACTTCAGCACTCCATAGACGGTCCATAATAATTTTCACGCCAGTCGCAGAGAGGGTTTCACGTGCCAAATTCAACAACTTCGACCAACAGAATTATAAAATTCCGTGTCCAAAAAAGAACAAAAACGATAAGAGGGTATCTTTGTAACCATACGAAGAATTCGAGAGCAAGTACGAATCTGTCAATAAATGTTCCTTGTTCTATAGTCCTCGAATCACCCGCTGCACTTAAATTAATTTTACCACATCATTTGATCCATGATTTGATTATATTCGCAACAGAAAAGGGTGATGCCTAAATGTGAAATGCAAAAGTTGAATAATGAACTCGGCTGACATGCAGACAATTTCAGGATACGCCGTTGTACTAGGGTCCCAATCAGTGCATAGTGCGTGCTAGAGTAGCCTCCTTGATTTTCACTAGAGTCTTGGTAGGACAGGCTTACAGGCATAAATGGGGAACATGATTAAATCTTGTTCAGGTTATTGCTAATTGGAAAAGATAGTTTACCTTCTTCGAAACAATTTGACACAAAAATTGCCAAATTATCAAATTGATTATCGCATCGACATAGATACTGCTATAACACGGAGCCGCGAGCGGGCTGACGTCACATCACGGTGAAACAAGGGGACCGCAGGGAATACCCTAATCGCGGTGAAAACAAACTGCGCCAATTGCTTCTTTAAGTTAACTGCACATCGTATGATACTATGCGTGCAGCGCGCTATCGAATTACGCACGTTGTTGCCATCCCGTTGCCAAGCAGATTTGTTGAACTCCCGGATGTCCGCTCCCGGCGGTGCGACTGGTACATGGGCGTATCTCGTGTCTATTTTAATCTTTGTGTTTACGCTTGTCCTTCAGCAGTGGCGATCCTTCACGCACACACACAGCAGATCGTTCGAATCAGTTCAAACAATTATTAACTCAAGAGTATAGAATCATGCCTCGTAGCCTATAATAGGGCCCTTGCCACAGCTAAATTATGTTGAATGGACTTTTTTGGTTGCCCCATATCAACCCCGCATGAGAAGAATACAATACATGCACCTGGTTCACCTAACCAAAAAACCAAACAACAAAAACCCAAAAACTAGAAACATTTCCAGTATATTTTCTGCCCGGTGATTCCTTTGTATTCTCTGCATGTCTGTGCCTGTTCTGGAGCAGGTCCTGGCCAGATAACCTATTGACCTGCCCTTGCAAGTGCCCTATAGGCCCCAGTGTTGCCAACAAAAAATTCGCCTCACCCTGCGGCAAGCCCCATTTTTCACTTGTCCGCTTAGCGCATGTGAGGCGCTTTTTAACGAAAATGCCTTTTAGTCTGATTTTTTTTTAACTATTTTTTCATTTATTTTACATATTTATTTTTTATTTATTTATACAGAATCTATTTGTTTTTGTTTATTCTTTCTTTTTTCATTTTTTTGTATTTTTTTAATTTTTTTTCGCTATTCTTTATTAACACACACTCATTATCTATTTTGCCAAAGTGGTCCTAAAAAGACTGTTATGTGGTCCTGAGAAGTACCGTTGATGTACAGCTGAGCAGCAACACAAATTACTCACGAAGAAGAATTGCAAAGACTCACAAACACTGCATCATAGCTCACAAAGAACGGCTATTCTGTCGGTCGCTGTGATGCACGATTGGAATTCTGCCACCTGATTGGTCAATTACGGCTCTTCCAAGTCGCTCCCTGGAGTGAAAGATAACCTTTGGAGTGAATGATGAAGGTCCACACATCACACTTGCAGCAAAATTACTCACTGAAATTATTTTTTTTACTATACTCAAAAAGTATATCCTCTGCTGTAATCTCAAGAAAAATATCTTGATGATTCAGATCAAAAAATTGATTACATATAAGAAAACGGGATGAATTTAGTATCCTGCCACCACTAAAATTCGGTACCTTTACATGCGGTTTATTCCGTTAACTTTGCCGAATTCGTAGCCTTGGAATAATACTAAATTTCTTTCCAAGAAAGCTTCCAGCACTCCATAGACGGTCATAATAAGTTTCACTCCAGTCGCAGAGAGGTGTGTGTTTGCCAAATCTAACAACTGCGACCGACAGAATTATAAAATTCGAGTCAAAAAATCAACAAAAAACGATAAGAGGGTATCTCTGTAGACAAATACAAGATGTCAGGCAAGTGACGAATACTTTTCAAGAAATGTTCCGGTTTATAGTCCTCGAATACCCACGGCACTTAAATTAAATTTACCAAATCATTTGATCCATGATTTGATTATAAGTCGCAACAGAAAAGGATGCTGCAGCGTATCTTTTTACTTACATCCTAACAGCCCTCTCACGTTTCACCCCATTGGCCGGGAATGAGCCCTTCCCTTGTCCACCCATGACGGTCCACTTTTTGTTTAGATATTATTTTTTTGTTATACTGAGTGAGCACCTACTCCCCGTCCGTTTAAGGAGCACAATCCTAACAGCTTAGCAAGGTTGTTAATTGCCCTCTTTCACGTGTACCACCCATGGCGGTCACTTTTGTAGGATATTATTTGTTGTTATACC
>JAMKCH010009329.1:0-28710 GCA_023653785.1 Ophioderma brevispina | reverse complement strand
CAAACATTTAGCAGGTTCCGTACAATTGGGATCATTGTGGCCCTCTTTGCCACCACGTTTCACAAACTTCGACCCTTCCTACAATAGTCTTAAAGTGGCCCAAAACGTGAACATTTAAACATTGTCGGCTAGGGATGTAATCCTCTAATTGCACTGAGGCTAACCCATTTTACGGACTTGCGGTTAAAGTTAGAGAATTGAAGGTAGTATAAACGTACCCGTTACTGATTTTTACCATCTCTTGTAATCATAAATTATATGAATATGGGTGACATTTGAGATGCCAACCCACTCCAAATTTAATCATCAGAACAATTCTAATATCATGACATTTAATCACACCCTTCTTAGAGTTAAGAGTCTATGATGAGGATTAACTCTAACTGGAACTTGGGCCAAAGCATGGTAGTCATTTTGAGGTTATCCGACTGAATATTCTTCCGGTCAAACCTCCACCAAAAATAATTTTCCCAAGACCTGAGTTTCTTAATCTTTCTCACATTGCCAGCAACGCCTTCAATACCCTTGCTTACAGCAAAAGGGGAGGAAGGATTTTGTTTTTGTAGGGTGGTTATCATCAATGCATTCAATCACTAAATAAGTGGGCCAATAATCATCCAACTACCGGATTCGGATCCCAATTCTTTGTACGTTTAACAGGGATTTTTGTCAAGGTTTTGTTGTTGAGAAATTCAGTAATGAAAAGTATTGAGATTCATCTCCAGAGCCCCCCACCCACCCACGGAGCCCAACCAGTGGGACACACTACATGTCAAGTGGCAAATCATAACCAACTTATGCCCAAGGATACCCAGAGATGCCTACTCAAGGAAACTAAAAAAAAGAAAAAAAAAAAAAAAGGCGCTCCTCCAAGTGACCTGTATGTTAGCAGCCGACTGCTAAAGGCCAGGACGCAAATTACGTAACAAGGGTACGTAAGTACCCCAATAGGTCTACAATAAACAATCAGTAGCTAATGAGTCTTTGTCTTTAGAGGCAAGACGCCCCCAGCCGGTTGGTTGAATCCAGGACTCAACAACCTCTCGTTCTAGGAGAATTTGAGGCCGAAGCAGCTTGTGTGTTGATTCCACTGCACCGCAGCACATGCTTCACCTCAACTGCCCGGATCCTCTCCTCCTCCGGACACGAGTCGCAACTCACGGCACACACGTTGTCCCTTTTAGTCGCCTTTATAAAACGACATGCCAGGGACCACATAAAATCGGGCCAAGTCTTACCCCGAACCCGCAGGAATTTAAACATAACTACAAAACCATCCCATACCAAAGATTTCTGTTAGGGGATCAAACGTAAACCCCCAAATTTAGAAAAAACCATGGTTTTCGTGTTTAGCTCTCATAAACACAGAATTAAAATGGTCCAGGATGATCATAAATCTACTAACAATTAAAAAACAAAAACACAAAAACAAACAATTTATCAATTACACATTAAAAAACAATCTCAGATGAAATTCTAAAAAAACGGTTCACTGCTATACAAGTTCAATCAATATCATTTTGGATCAAGCAAGGTCAGGTTCAATTGGACGAGACGTCCCATTTTATTGCCTCTTACGACATGCAGGGGGAATACATCGGGCCAATTCCTTCACCCGAACCGCAGGGGCCCCTTTTAGTCCCCTCTTACGACCTGCGGAACACATCGGCCAATTCTTTAACCCCCGAACCCGCAGGGGGCAATTTCCTAAGCATTAGTCAAACCGCAGGAGGACCGTTGAATTTCATAAAGTCCAGTCAACACCTTGAAATGCAGTTTGAGGCCTATCTTCTTGGCGCTACTTCTATCTTCAATAACCCTATTTTAATTCCAAAGTGAACACCACTTGGCCTCAGAGAGAGCATCCAAGGTATCATCAATACGTGGCAAAGGATAACGAATCACCCGACATTAAGGTATACTTTGCGACAAATCCACACAAAATCTTAAATTTCCATCTCGTTTCTTTGGCAATAACCACAGGGGTATGCCATGAGAGTGCGAGGACTAACTATCCCTTTTTGAAGCATATCCTGAATATGCGACTCCACTTCCGGCGTCATATAAAAGGCAATACGCCTGTGGCGAGTTGTCTTATTGAGGGCATCTCCGTAGTGATTATAGTGGTAGCCAAAGAGGTCTCCCTGGTTCTCCATCTTCCGAAAACACCACTTTATGTTCTTTAAGAATTTTCTTCAACAGCTTCTTGGTTGATCAGCTCTAACTCTGGACATGTTCGTTGGACGTTAAAGCTTGTAAAATCATGAAAACCCCCCCCCCCCCCCCCCCCCCTGAACAAAGTTCGGGAAATATTTTCGTCGACCTTTCGGAACTCCGTAACTTGCCCCATCTGTATAATTGTAAATGTGAAATATCATTTTGCACTGTAAACTGTGAATCCAAACTTGATGTTTCATTAGGCTCAGTGGATTCTGCCGAATGTATAATTCTACTGGTTGTAACCACAAAGCACGTGACGTTCCACCGTACAGTGTTGTTGGTTCGCTTGAAAATTTGCAATCTACTGGTACTGTTGTTGCATCAAAATGTTACAATAGACCTGCTAAAAGAACTCCCTTGTCGCGCTCAGAAACTGCTTTGTTGCCCACTCCAAAATACCTTCTCCAGGTGTCCTCCTGCTAACAAGGCGGCCATGACTACCATCTCTGTGCCCAGGCGGTATTGTAAGCAGTCTTCAGAAGCAACACGACAACAGTAGGATGGAGTAGTCTTCGTGACAATGGGAACCCTCTTTCCTAAAATATAACAACCCCTTTGTGTAATCTAGGACCTCCACTCCACCAAATGCATCAAAGAAATCATTGCCAAAATCCCAGCAAGGAACAATGTCTGAACAATCACTGGATGCCCACTTTAACCTTTCCTACCTCCCTGCTAAGTTCGACACTCACCGTGTATTTTCAAAAAACCACCGTTTGCTGCTTCAACGGTGAATGTTTGTTATGGCCGCAAATGGTTTCTATTTTCATTTGGAAAATAGCTGCCAAACTTTAGGAGCAGTAAAGTTTCAGTAGAGCCACAGTCAATTAGCATCTTAATACCTGTTTGTCACTTAACAATGGCAAAGCGACTTCTTCTTGGCTTGCCGCTTAGTATCTAACGGGTTGCACATCGGCCCCATCTAATGCAACCGTGGGAAGTTTAAATCAGCTCCGCCATTTGAATACGCCAACACATCTAACCATCCTGACCTAGGAATAGAGTCCGCAGGATGCTGCAGTTGATTTGTTTGTCCTGAAGATCTTTCACTGGTCCATTTGAGTTATTTTTGGCAAATTGGACAAGTTGGAAGTAAGCTATCCACTCCCCCTGCAGTTGAAGCAAAGTAGTTGCAGCTGAACTACTGTAAGCTGAACAATGACTGGGTATTGATGAATTACCCCACAAGATGAACCACAACCTTGCGCTGTTGGATTTCCCATTACGAGGTTGACCATAACTGGCGCCGTTGATTTCCTCCCTCCCCTCCAGTGGACCATAACTGGCTGCTGTTTGATTTCCCATATGATGTGGAGCGCCCCCAATTTCCCGGATAATACAATTCAGGACACTCCTTTCTATAATTGCCCATCTTATGACAATTGTAGCATTCCACCTGTGATCCGTGGTCGCTGTTAAGGATCTTTTGGTTTCCAGTAGCCTAGGCTGATTAAAGCTACCACCAATATCCTGAAGCTGTTGAGTCAAACCCGCATAAGGTGAAAGACGATCATTCATCTGTTTTTTTCACCCAGTAATGTATCAATTTCTTCTCACGCCCCACTGCCAAAGCCATCCTTTGATCCATACTAGGCCTATTTATAGTTTCAAATTCACACGTCATTCCCAAAGTGGACCCATGCTCAAACTTTCATAGTACCTTCACCCCACCCCAGGTACAGCATGTAGGCCTAACTGACAAAGGATTAGAAATCCACTAACAGTTGATGTACCCCCACAATGTCCCATTCAGCTCAAATTAGCAAGGCTGATTTGAAGCAACAATGATTACGCACATACCAAGGCAGAACGTGTAATCGGGGGCTTCAAACGCCTGCAAGGCTGAAAGTTCTCCGAGCCAAAGATTTCGATCCTCATCCCTTTATTTAACCCTCCTCAAACCTTGCAGCCGCTAAAGCCTCCGACAGAGTCTTGGGTTTAGCCCTCTAATTAACATTCTCATATGCTACTATCCTCAAGCGCCTCAACAAACTGTCCACTGCTATATCTTCAACAAGTGAACTGGTGCCTTGGGAAAATCTTTCACAGAATACCTAATACAAACGATAAGATTGTACGGGATCACAAGGAGAAAATCTACTTCGCAACTCACGTGCAATTTCCTTAAGGATCTTTTCGAGCACAGCACCAAGGGACGCTATACGCAATGGCTTCAAACCGCGCAAAGAACACCCTTAATTTATCTTTCACTTCTCCTTTCCATCCATTTATATCAGCCATTACATAAAATGAACAAGCCCAGAATGTAATCAGAATCTACCACTATAATGTTGCCGGCTTCAATTTGCATCGGATTGCTACAAGAATGGGTGTAGGATATGGTTATAGGTTTATCGGAAAATGGGTGGTTGGGTGTACTGGATGTTCGCATTGAAACCTGAGAACATTAGCACCACGTATAGGTTGCGTTCCCAGAGTAATCAGTTTTTTTTAGATTGGACACCTGTATAGGCGCAGAACGCCCTCTCTATGTTGCAGCCCTGGTTCGACATATCTATTTCGCTGACGGACCCTTTCTTTCTTTTAATGGAAGATACACTTCATCCCTAATTGTACAACCAGAAGACATTCCGCGCCTCTGAAGGTCTATTTGCTTTCAGTAGGGGTCGTAACAGTCTTCCTGGTGGGCACTTTCACTTTCACATCTTTCAACTATCACTATCACCCCATCAAATTCATCTTTAAATCCTATCTGTTCAACCAATATCTGGGCATTCAATTTGCATTAGTTTCCCTTTCTGCTTGATCAGCACGACTACTAGGCTTCACACTCTCAAGCCTATAGGCCCTCATCACGTCCTCACCTCATGGCGTCTTTACAATTACATTAATCTCACAGGTTTGATGCTTGCCATGGCTGAAGTTATTTACTCTTGTCTTTGCAAAAGAAATGAGCACCCTATAATTTAGCACTAATTTCAAGGATCCCAACCCGCTGCCAAACCAAAAATTATGTCACCGGACCCAGGGGTTTTTGGAAAATAAGATAAAAGTTTATACTTTGTGGCGAAATAAACAATTCCCTGGCCGTGGGTAGCGTGACCGACAGCGGAAAGAGAGCAGGTGCTCAACCTCCATCAGGCCCGTAGCCCAGACATTTATGCGGGGGGGTGCGGATTTGCCAGAGGCGGACCTTTTGCGTCAAAAAAAAAATTTCAAGGCCTCTGCGCTCTCCGTTCCCCCAAATGTTCAACGTCGTCTCCAAATCTGAAGGGGGGGGGGGGGGATGAGGGAAGAAATAAATATCGCCGCAGTCGTTGAGAAACAACATTATCGTAACACGGCAATCGCAATCGTAATGCGATGGTTTCCAGCTGCCTTGTCATTCATAATAGACAATGCACAACAACCCTTAATACAACTTTCATTAATTACAATACAACGGACTTAACATGGGCAGAGCGCGGACATTCAACATCTAAAGCGGACCTTTGTCATTTTTTGGGGGGGGTCATCGCACCCCCCCACCCCCCGGCTCTGCCCTTCCCATTTTAAACAAAGACCAAATAAATAACACTTGCACAATCAATTTTTTTTTGTTTGGTTGCAAAAATATAAAGTTCACAACATCAAATCCCGATGCTTGGTCCAATAATCTAAATTCTTACACAATTAATTCACTTGCAGAAATGAATACAATATGATTCTTATTTCTGACAACAATCTTTTCTCTTCCTTTCCCACTAAAATTGGACAATAACCCTAGGAAAATTTTCACCAACTTTTCAAAGTGAACAATGTGTCACAAAACCTTTGCCAAAATGCATAAATTTCGATCAATAACTCTGATCGACAACTGCTCCATCTTCAACTGTTGTAACCACTTATTATGTGGAATAATGTGTCCACAACCACTACAAATAAACAATTTGGACCAACAGCTTTCCGACCAATAGATTTTGACCAATAATCTTTGATCAATAGCAAAACTACTTTAACTTCTTATGTGGAACAACGTGTCCCACCCCTAATAAACGATTTTTCAATGTGGAACATTGTCCACAACCTTTTCATTGCAAACAATCAATTTTGATCAATTTCGACCAATAATTTGAACAATAAATTTTGATCAATACTCGGAACTTCCTTTTACCATTCCCAATGTGGAACAATGTGTCCACAACCTTTAAATGATCAATTTGGATCATAAATCACTTGTCACTACCAATACTCCTTAAAACCACTTTCATTGGAACAATTGTCCACAACCTTTTCAAATAATCAATTTGAATCATTTTGACCATGATGTTGATCAATAAGTTTTGATCATACCCTGGAACTTCTCTTTACCAATTTTATATGTACATGTGTCCACACCTTTTCGAATAATCAATTTTGATCAATATTGACCATATATTGATCAATAATTTTGATCAATACCCGGATTCCTCCTCTTTAACCAATTTTCAAAGGACAATGTTTCCACAACCTTTTCGAATATCATTTTGGATCATCTTGACCAATAGATGTTGATCAATAATTTTGATCATACCCGAACTTCCTCTTTACCAATTTTCAAAATGGAACAATGTGTCCACAACCTTTACAAACGACCAATTTGGATCAATAAGTCTTAGTTAATACCAATACTCCTTAAACCAACTTTCATATGGAGCAATGTTGTCCACAACCCTTCCCATACTAACAATTTGGATCAATAAATCTTGGTCAATTCCTATACTCCTTAAACTAACTTTCAATATGGAGCAATTTGTCCACAACCCTTTTCCAATAATCAATTCGGACCGTTGATGAATCAATAATTTCATCAATATCCGGAACTTTCCTTTTTACCAATCTTCAAATATGAACCAATGTGTCCGGAACATTTACAAAAGAAAGATTGAATTTTGGATCAATAAATTCTGATCATTTGAATTCTGATCCACACCAAAACAACTCATTCACACCTAAAATTTTACGTCGACCTTAAAATTTGAACTTGTGCTCACGGTCCCTTATTCACACCAATTCGAGCAAGGTACACCAATGGATCGAATACACTTCAATAACTATTTCAAAATAATCCTCTCAACTTCCTGAAATGGTGACGGCACCCCTTAATTTGAACAATTATGCTCACCTGTCCTTATTCACACCAATTCGATCAAAGTACACAAAATGATTGACTTTCAGAATATCTCTCAGCCTTCCCTGAATGTTGACGTCACCCCTTACATTTAGGCAATTACTTATGCTCACTGCCCCTTATTCACACCAATTCGATCAAAGTAGACAAGTGATCAAATACACTTTCTAACTAGTTTCACAATATCTTCTCAAGCTTTCCCTGAAATGTTGACGTCACTCCACCGCCCCCTTAAATTTGAGAACAATTATGCTCACTTTCCCTATTCACACCAATTCGATCAAGGTACACAAGTGATCGACTTCCAGAATATCCTCTTCAAGCTTACCCTGAAATGTTGACGTCACCCCTTAAATTTGGTACAAATTATGCCTCACTGTCCCTTATTCACACCATTCGATCAAAGTACAACAAGTGATCGAATACACTTTAATAACTAGTTTCAAATATCTTCTCAGCTTTCCCTGAAATTTACGTCGACCCCTTAAATTTGACAACTTAGCTCACTGTCCTTTATTCACACCAATTCGATCAAAGTACACAAGGTGATCGAATCACTTTAAATACCTAGTGTCAAATATCTTCTCAGCGTTCCCTGAAATGTTGACGTCGACCCTTAAATTTGAACTTGTGCTCACGGTCCCTTATTTGCACCAATTCGATCAAGGTACATAAGTGATCCGACTTTCAAATATCCTCTCAAGCTTTCCCTGAATGTTGACGTCACCATAGCCCTTAACTCTGTCGGACGCAAACAGATGAACCTTGAAACCGTATATTCCAACCCAAAGATTTCACCCCACTACGAAGCAAATGACTGGACACAAAACCGCATACTTTCCATAAACCATCCCTACTAACATGAAATTTGAGGTGCAATTTGGGCCCCAAAAGATATCTGTGTGCCGAGTGCGCACTTGAAGTGCATAAGTGCAGACTTTGGACGACTTAACCAAGGTATTTACAATTAGGCAAACAATCAAGACACAAAACTCCCACAGACAAGCAGTTAAATTTCCACTGCGTTTTTTTTTTCTAGTCCCTTTATTCCCTTCTTTAAATGGACCCCCAGAATTGTCATTAACTGTCAAATTTTTTTTGTGTTCCAATGTTCATTCATTGGACGAAATACGTCAATCGTCACCCGTAGGAAGAGTGTCCAAGTCCCTTATAAAGTTCCCTACCACACTTTGCAAAGTCGAACGCCAGTATTCAGTAGAGAATATCTTCTCCAGCTCAATTAAGTTCAAGTCAGCGAAAGATAAAGGATGTACGACTTACCACCACACACTCAAATCCAGCGGAGCCATTTTATTTTGAATTAAATTTCAAAAACAATCTCCCACATTTAGAGTTTCTTCTCAGCTTGTGCCGAGAGCTTAAACTATTCTACATCACGGGGAAACCAGTACGTGGACTGTTTTAAAATCCCGTGTTAAAAAATCCTGAAAAATAGACTAACAAATAGAAAATTCACCGAAACTAAACGGTGTGTGTACAAGACGAGTCCATGGGAAGCCCCTTACAGACGAGTGTCCTTCACCTCGTCAACCTGGTGCCAGTCTGGCCCAAGCGACGCGAACGATCAGCATCACTATGTTTTACAATTTAGTCAAACCACGCATCTCCACAGCTGGAAAATTTAAATAACAAAATCTGCGCGCGAAAAGTTTCAAACAGAAAACACCCGGCCGGGAATTATACACTTAAGTGCAGAGCCTACTTCCGCTCTCCCTTTCAACCTAACGCAAATTCACAAAAGATGCGCTATTATGTTTAACAAGTGAGAACGCTTGATCATTCTTGACACACTCTCATCATCCTCTAGTTATACTCCCTCCCTGGTGGACGTACTTTAGAGGAATTTTCAACGATGGTAACGAGGTACAGGTAGTACATGTATTTCACATTATTACAGCGTACGCTACCTTTACAGGACCGCTATGTATTGACCACTGCACGTGGTATTGACCGTAGAGCGCACAGTTTTATCATCACTGACTGGGGTGCTGGCAAAGATTTAATTGGTTGGCCCTCTTTGCAAAAGCTCTCGCCCGTAACAACGTACTGGTTGTCCCTCTATCGCTGCGAATCGAGTATAATCATAACATTCCATTTTGGATACCCAAAATGCTTATGAGAATATATCTTGCACTCAGTAACCTTTTGACCTGGTACATGCACCAAAGACATGTAATGTTTTAATTTTGTACATAAAGTGGGTAAATGTTTAATTGATACCTGTTGTAAGAAGACTTTGAGAACCAAGCTTTAAACTTGCCCAAAGTTAATCTGGGACATTTTTTCAACCTAAGTTACGCGGAATGAGTTTACCTGCCTCTATTCGGTAATGTGTACCCACCCATTTTCTTGATATGTGTAAGCTACTTAGGTTTGTTCAAAACCCACCCATTATCAATCGCTAAGCAGTAGTGTGTATGAGCTTTTATCCGTTTACTATTGATTTCCTTTTGATCTAAGGTAGTCTCCATTTGGGTCACATGCCTTTTCTATTTAGATAGGTACGTATACCGGAATTAGAAGCCATACCCTGCAGGTCCATGCTCAATAGTGTGACATGGGTGTTTGAAAGGCTCAAATGGGTTGTGACAATTAGCGACCTGGGTCACTATGCCAGGTCCCTTATGAATTTTTTCCCCATCAGACCTTTTAGCGGATAAACTGCATAATTCTGCGTTTTGACAAGGCTGATGAATTCATCAGGGTCATTAGTGACCCAGGGTCGCTATTGGTCACAACCCGGTTCAAATATTGACCAAAATGCAAAATTTGTTTTTCCAAGGCCTTTATTTTGAACAACAACAAAATAACAGTATGTAGTCCCGTACAACTGGGCCCTTAATCAACACCTGGACTATTTTTTACAGTGGACATATTAATTTTTGGAGATTTTTGCCACCCTAAAAAACAATATTTGATCAAATTTGACAACATAGCATTTTAAGTTCGAAATAGTATTTAAAATCAAAAACCACAGAAAAATACACTTACTCGGCCGCAAACCAGACTTTGTGGGTGATTACCATCCAGCTTTAGCTTGGCTTCTGAATGTTGTGGATCTTGATCTCAAGGTTTTGAAAGGGATTAGCAGCGATTGGCTATCCGAAATATCGAAAAAATCATCAAAATTCATATGTTTTTTTTTGTAACGGCATGGATATGCGAACATAACCTGCAGTGGTTGGCTTGAAATCTGTGTATTAAAGACAAGGCAGCACTTGTTATCTGATTCTGATATTTTCTATACGTGCATATCAAAATATCCGACTTGAGATCAAACAGGCTTTCCCTGTGAATACCCGGATTTCAAGCGTGATATCAAGGTGCACCATGGTCAAATTACATTTTGACCTTATTGGTCTTTGTTTACTGTACTGGTGTAAACCACAATCAGGCTGTTTATTTGATTTTTGAGACGCCGGCTCTGTATGTCTAGAAGGCGGAGACGGTATGACAATTTCCTTCAAAATGAATAAAAAAAATTTCACTATTTGGTGGTTTGGTTTCTACATTAAGCGTTTATTATGTGGAATTGTCACACACTTATCCCTGATTTATAAGTTAAAGATGCATTAACATTTTTGATTCTCTCGCATTAATCCGCTGCTAATTCCCTTTAATTAGAGATGATGTTACAAGCTGGTTGTGGATGATGTCATTCTGCGAGGAACCCAGCTGAAGGGGGATGGTATCACCTGCAACTCGGTTGCTCCGAATAAGTTTATTTTTCTCTGGTTGTTTAAAATTACTATTTCGAACTTTACCAACACACATAAAAATAAACCACCTCGTTTTGGACAAACCACCTCGTTTTTAAGTGTCTCCTTACAATGGAGGATTAGCTTTGTTATCTAGCAGAAACAAGTACAAAAACGAGTACAAAAATGAGTACACAAATGTACCCAAGATAATTGACATGCTAACCAATCAATAATGATCAATAAACAGAGCAAGCCACACAATGCTGCATTAGGTGCACTGCCTCATTTTTGTACTGGTTTTCAGGGCAGCCACTTCAAATTGGACCTCGTTTTTAAGGGGCTATCATAAAGGAACACAAAAGGTTAATTCTCCATTGTTGTGGGTGCTTAAAAACGAGGTGGTTTGTCCAATACGAGGTGTTTTTATTTTAAAGTGGAATATGAGAGTTTACATGATCATAGCATTTTAAGGTCCCCACAATTATTTGAAATCTACATTAAAACCGCCTTTGGAATTACAATTTTCAGTCATTGTTGGTACCATTTTAGAGTTGTGGTAACTTGTATTCAAAAATGGATGTGATGCAATTTTGTTATACACAGTAGGCTATCCTATAACAATGTTATATACACATAAACGTTTACTGCATCAAAACGAAAACTCCGATTCATCTCAAACTTAGGAATTGAGCAATCTAGGTGACTATCTTTAGTTCTAATGGACTATTTTTAATTAATATTTAAAAATATTTAAAAAATTATATTCAGAAATCTCTGAGTCAGACTTTAATCCTTAAAGGTGCAACGAGAGATTTTGAGGCACCCTAATATTGTTTCATAATAGTAATTTCATATAGATTAGACACTCAATAGATTCCTTACCTTGTATTTCGCTACAGAAATGTCAATAAAAGAGAGAAAAAAAGGCAATTTGGATTTGCTTGTATTTCAATGTAAAATATAGGATGAATTTCGTATTTGCTCCTATACAAAATTATAAATTTCACAATTTTTGTACCAAAGAAACATTTCTCGGCTTAATCCTTTCAGATGGGGATATTTTTGATGGAAAGCTTTACATCAGGGCAAAAATCAGTACTTTCGATTTTGTAAGGGACACCCGATATGTGAAATCTCTCGTTGCACCTTTAACATAATTGCCTGTGCACTGTTTCAACAATCATTCACACATTTTCATGACACTTGGATACAATGGTCCTTGCTTGTGTCCCATGTGTTGGTGACTCATTTACCTTGGTGCCGTCATGTGACCTTGGTGACTCTCATGTGACCTTGGTGACCTCATGTTGACCTTGGTGACCTCCTCATGTGACCTTGGTGACCTCAATTGACCTTGGTGACCTCAACCTCATGTGACCTTGGTTACCTCATGTGACCTGTGACCCCATGTGACCTTGGTGACCTCATGTGACCTTTTTCCCATTCACAAACTGCGATGGCAGATAATACATGTGCGTTCGGTGAATGCTGTATTCTTGATTTTTGGTGATTTCTAGACCCTTTTCATGTTATGTATGTAACATGCATTTTCCTGAAAAAGCACATTTTTTTAAAGTGAATTCTTGAACACGGATGATATGTACTCCTGGTCTCTGAAGAGTTCCCCTTGCGCAGGGCTACATCTTTCATTTTTGATTTCTTATTGCTTTATTACCTTTTTGTGTTGCCTGCCTTAAGGCAGGAAGACACATAGGGATCACTTTATCCCCTGTAGTCTGTTGTTGATGTCTGTTGTTGTTGTTGTCTGTTGTTGTTGATGTCTGTTGTGAAAAGGGTTAACATTTGCTTGTAATAATATCCGCTTATGATGGATTTAAACCAAACTTGCAGTCCAGTGATGCAACATGGATCCCGCATTTGCTGATGAGGTCAAAGGTCACATACCAGTCAAAGGGGCACATACCCGGGTCAAAGAGTCATGTTATGTCAAGTTGTAAGATAGGATTGGAACATGTAAAAATTGAACCTAAATTGAAAAGTTGGTTGAAGTTCAATTGGAACCAAACTTGAATCATTGGTGCAAAGGGATACCTCATATGTTAATGAGGTCAAAGGTCACATCCCAAGGTCAAAAATCATGTGAGGTCAAGTTGTAAGATAGGCTAAAAATGTAAAATTGACCTAAATTGAAAAGTTGAAGTTCAATTGGAACCAAACTTGAATCATAGGTGCAACATTGGGTCCCTCATTTGTTAATGAGGTCAAAGGTCACATGCCAAGATCAAAGGTCAAATGAGATATCATTACAAGCCGCGACGGCAGGCGACACATGCGGTCCGAGGACCGATGTATTTTTTTTGGTGAGGGTACACTTTGCAGCAATTCAATTAAAACACAGTTGTGCACAAATTGCAATGTTTAAAGGTTGTGCACACAGCCTCACTGTCACACAGGCTTCTGATAAACATGACCTTTAAAAAGCAAACATACTTTTGTTTTGATTCTGTGGTTTCAGGGGAGAGTCTGGCGGCTCGACTAAGACACAGTGAAAAAAGAGGCGAAGGGATTGTTGAGGTCTTCTACCAGGTGAGTGGGGGACAATCTGCTTGGATTATTCATGGGATGTAAGAGATGGTCATGTTTTTTAATGGCCGACAGCTTGGTTTTCAATCTGTCGTCGAAATAACTTGGAATAGAGGGCCACATCCTAATAACAGGACCTCTGTTCTGGAGGACATGCAGTGTACAAGCAGAGAACACAATGTGGCGTTTTGTGAAGCCAACTTCGGTTACAATAACTGTGAACCTTCCCAAGTAGCGGGACTGAAATGTCAACCTTTTGGTAAGTATGCGCATGGCAATGACATCCTTTCAATTATGTCATGATGGGATCCCAGGTGGGGAGTTTTCGTAACCTGACTCGTCTGACACACTTTTTTCTGACACACTTATGAATTCGGAATCCCTTCACGGAATAAATCACGTTTATTCTGTTAAGGTTTCCAAATTCATATGTGTGTCAGAAAAAAGTGTCAGATGGGTCAGGTTACGGAAACTCCCTCCCACGTGTCCATCCTCCAACATACATTTGAAAACTGACCTTACGCTTTTTGTATGCATGGAATGAATCAAAGAGATAATTTTGAGATGATAATGAAATCAGTGTGATATGGGCCAAAGCAATTTTAGCCTAAATTACTGATGGTTGCTTGGGTATAGTATAATACTGAATTTTTGGTCCCCCGCCAACTTTTGTTGGCGAAGGGGGACTGTAGAAATGGTAGCCGTCCGTGTGTGTGTGCGTCCCACACGATATCTTTGGAACTAAGCAAGTGTGGAAGTCCATCTTTGCAACATAGATGTATCTCAAGAAGGCGGTGGGTGGGATACAAAGTGGGTCATGTGACCTGGGTCTAAGGTCAAATGTGGTCAAAAATAGGGGCAAAAATAGGGCTAAATCGCTATAATAAACGTTGTCAATACGATATCTTTTGATTGGAGCAAGTATGGGTGTTCATCTTCGCACCATAGATGTCACTCAAGTAGGCTGCGGATGAGTTCGGAGGAGGGTCATGTGGCATTGGTCAAAGGTCAAACGAGGTCAAAAATACGCAAAAATGGAGTTAAATTGCTATAAACCTTATCTGTTGTGGTAGGGTGATGAAACTTGGTGGGTGTAGTCAACATTCAGTGCCGAATATTTTGAAGGTCATTTCAAGGTCATGCGAGGTCATCCAAGGTCAAATAACTTAACATGTGGTAGGAGTATGACAATTAGTGGGTGTGGTCAACATTAAGTACCAAAAATTTTGAAGGTCATATCAAGGTCATCCAAGGTCAAATCACTTAACATGTAGTAGGAGGATGAAAATTGGTGGGTGTTGTCAACATTCAGTTCCAAAAATTTTGAATGTCATTTCAAGGTCATCCAAGGTCAAATCACTTAACATGTGGTAGGAGGATCCAAAAAATTTCAAGGTCATGTGGGGTCATTTAAGGTCAAATCACTAATCATGTGGTAGGAGGATGAAACTTGGTGGGTGTAGTCAACATTCAGTGCCAAAAATTTTGGTAGTCCTTTCAAGGGCATTCAAGGTCAAATCTTTGCACATGGTTGTATGGTCATGAAACCTAGTGAATGTGGTCAACATTCGATGCCAAAATTTTGAAGGTCATGTGGTGGTCATTCAAGGTCAAATCACTAATCATGTGGTAGGAGGTTGAAACTTGGTGCATGTGGTCAAAATGTTCAGTTCAGTGCCGAAAATTTTGAAGGTCATGTCAATGGAAGAGCCACAGTCATTCAAGAACCACGTATTTCCATCACAATCTTCCCTGAGTTCTTAAAATTGTTGCTTCTTGTTCTTTAGCTACTGCACTGGGCGGTGGACCTTTGTGGTTCGAGAACCGCCTTGTTACATCAGAATTTGTTTACAGCATTATGAGTGATTTGGTTGTTACAACGTCTCGTGGACGTCAAAGGTCAGAAATACCCTTCAAACACGAAATAAAGAGACCTTAGGCACAATGATTCTGAATTTTTATATAATAACACTGATTTAATGATTTTAATCAGATTGGTTCAAGGAATTTGGATGTCTAAAACACAAAACAATACAATATTATTACACTCAATGATTTTACATATGATACTTTTTCAAGTCCTGTAATGTTCAGAGTTAAAAGAAATTAAGCGTTGCAGTTCAAGATGGTATGTCCTCACAGCAAAGAGTCCAAAATGACAGCATGCATTCTTATAAAATCCTTGGTATTATAATCTTCTCAGTCCTGAAGATAATTTTGTTCAAGAAGCAGTTCAAGATGATGGGGTTGTCCCTCGACGACGTTAATATTCTGCAATATCATCCAAGTATCACCACCTAATGTCTGTCTGTTCTAAAATGTCCACTCTTGGGACATTAAACTGGAATTCCTTTTAATTCCAAAGGGATTAGCAGCGATATTGCGAGAGAATCGAAAAGTGTGGAAATGCATTTGTTTTAACTCATAAATCAGGGATAAGTGTACAATTCCATATAACTGCTTTGATGTAGAAACAAACCACCAAATAGTGAAAAAATGAAGTATTTGAGGAAATTTGTCATACCGTCTCCTGCAAATAGACATACAGCGATGACGTCTCAAAAATCTACAATAAACAGCTGATTGTGGTTTACACTAGCACAGAATAAAGAGATCAATAATGTTTGTGCTTGAGGTCAAACTGTATTGATCATGGTGTATAATATCACGATTAAAATCTGGGATATTCACCGAGAAAGGTTTTTTGATCTCAAGTCGGAATTTTGATACGCACGTATAGAAATTAAAGAATCCGATAAAAAGTACTGCCTTGTCTTTAATTCACGGATTTCAAGCCAACCACTTGCAGGTTATGTTTGCATATCCATGCCAGTAACAAAAATACAAATTTTGATGATTTTTTCGATGTTTCGGTTTAGCAAATCGCTGCTAATCCCTTTAAGCTCTTTTGCCCTCAAAGATGACAGCGGAGAAATAGCTTGCACATGCAGCTCCTGTGGTATATCAATTAATCCTGATACTATATGTACTGCCCTATCTCATACTGAGATCCACAACTAAACAATTGGCTGGCAAAGAGTCTCCCCAATCGCTCCTTATATATTTCACCACTAGTGTTTCCCAATTCTTAAAATAGATATTACCACAATCATCATGCATAAACATATCCTTACACTGTCCAATTGGATTTCACATAAATTACATCATCTGCATTGCATCATCTTACAAAAATGACATCATGGGAAACTGCCTAATTTTGCAATCTGTTTTGATCTCAAAGCATAAACAAGTTGACTCATTTTCTAAATTTAGCATTCTGGGAAATTCCACCCTCTTGCACAATCCCTCTAGTTGTAAAAAACACCTGCATGATCAGTTTTGCACAAACAACACTAGGGGAATTCCACTTTCTCTTTTTAGTAGTAAACAGTACTTTTCCCATGAGAAATCTTTTCTCAAGTAAAATTGAGAAATAAAATAATATTTTTTAAACACAAATTGGAGGCTAAAACGGGTAACCAGGAAAACAAAAAAATATCAAAAATCATATTTTGGCATGTCTGTTACAATTATAGGTATCATAACATACCCTACAAATGTTAAGACCAAGAGCAACCTTTAAGGACAAAATGGGATATTTTTAGTCATTACTGTCTGTACGGACACTTATTACCAGGCGGTAGCGGCCAAGCCTCATTCAACATAGCAACTCACCAAATATATCAAAAGAAATTACAGCAATACGGAGTGCAAACCACAAACCAATTTGGGTGCTTTAATGTTGGTCGGTCATGGGTGTTTTCATGACCCACATACGACCTCGTCCTCGTCCGTTGTTCATACAAAAAAATCAGAAATAACCTTTACAGTGGAGTTGATTCTTCAACTCCAACGGTTTTGGAATAAGAAAATATTCCCTGACAGCATATAAAAAAATTCAGAATTTTTCGTCAAGATCTCGCTTTCACGTGTTAAACCAATGGCAACGTCTAAAATTGGGATTTCTTGGCCGCCTTCCCCTGCTTATTACAATCCGTAAATCAATGGAGATTCATATCTTTGAACACTGCTGTTATCTTTCTTTTTTGTCAATTTTTCAGTTTGAAAAAAATAACTTGTGAGAATTCTACAGACTTATCATTCACTTCCAAGCTGTTCCTGCAAATTTCAAATGTTTTGACTCTTTTGGGTGAATCACTGATAGTGTCTTTAACCCTGCATTATTTGGCCCAAGAGAAGATTTCAGTAGCTTCCAACAATGCATTGCTTCCAATGGAGGTTTTTGTACAGGTACTGATGTGAATCGTTAGTGATGAAACATGGCTAAATTGACAGTACTGATCACAAACTTGCATTTTAAGAGTGTTTCATCTCTAACGATTCACATGACTAACTGTACAAAAACTTCCAATGGAAGCAATGCATTGTGGGAAGCTACTGATATCTTCTCTTATTTGGCCCCATCCTCACACAGCAGTATTGCTAAGTGTAGAGGTGTCTCTGGCCACCCCTTTTTAAGTGGGACAAACCGATTTAAAACTTTGGCTTACTAACCAGAAATATGGCAGCCATATTGGATAGGTGCAGTAAATGCTTCTTGCATGTTGGAGGTTACGGACGTCCTCCAAAATCTCAGAGAAATTAAGTGAACAAAACTCACTAAAGGAAGAATTGTTGAACTACATGTTTAAAATAGGGAAAATAATTCCTCTTCTCATTTTATTATAAATTGAATGTTTGAATAAGAGGTTGTCGACTCATGGATGTGGCAGGAGGTACGTTGAGTACACTCACCATATATGGCACAAAATGGGCTGATACTGTGCGGCGACAATTGGGATGTGCGGAGATGCAGAGTCGTCTGTCTCCACTCTGATACGTTTGTTGTCGCAAGTTAACAGGCCATATGCTGTATATGCTATCTTTGCTGAAACACTTCAATTTTGGTGGATTATTATTCATTGTTATATACCTCATATATAGATCCCTGTCATCTGATTGGTTAAAAGTGGAGGCATAAATTTAACTACCTTCAAGACTTGAACCAAATGAACTATTCCCTGGGAGACGGGCATCTCACTTCATAGCACCTATACCCTGGACATACCTCTTCCCACCATAGAGACTGCTGTACGGACTATATATCCAATCCGTTTATGATTACAGATTGAAGCCTGGTGTAAAGAAGATGAATATAAGCAGACCTTATTTTGGTTTACTCGAATGTGGGGAGTTCGTGCTGTATTGTAAAGTCTGATACAAACCGGGATACAACAAGAGCAAGGGAATGGCTAAATCGCAGCATCATAGGCCTATTCATGGCTTTGTGTTGTTTTACTGCTCGTACTTGAAACCTATCACCCTCCGATGTTGTTTGACAGCTATTCTGTCATAGCTCCCAGCCCGGCGTCGCGCTTTGCGTTTTGGAAATTTTTATAAAATGGCTGCGCCCACGGCATCGGCACTCAGGTTTGACGGGGCGCTGGCAAACGATGTTCGACCGTTGATAAGCACCTAGATCCAATGATTTCTGCATAAATCAAGAGAAACATTGTGTTATAGGTGATTGTAACAGAAATATAAGTTGGAATAATCACATTTAGTCGGATGTGTGTGTGTTTCATTGAGTGTTAGGGAAAGCTTGAAGAGGTGATTGTAAAAGTTGCGAATTCGGCATTCGGAGATGCAGGAAAAATTGTACACATGTTGCCGACAAAAAAATGGCAAGAAGTCGATTACGGCGATTCGTTTTTGGAATCCACATCACTTCCTCACCAAGAAAAGGTTGGATTGCTAATTCTTGACAAGGTTGGAGGCTAAGTTACACAAAATGTTACAAAAACCATGCAGGCACGCCATGACAACATGGCCTACAGCTCATGACTAACACATAATAGGCTGTTTTATACAAAATCTATATCTTCTGTATATAAAACAAATATTGACTGCTTTTTATTCTGAGCAAACATGGTTGAAACTCTAGGCCCAGGGTGATCTCGAAAGCCAACTTTTGCCCTCTGCTTACGCCTTCGGGGCATAGTATGGTGTCGAGATCACCTTGGGCCTATAGTTTCAACATCCCCTCATCGCATCAATTTTGTATACTAGGAACAGAATCTAGATTCAAGCTTGTCCTGCGACCTTGTCAACAAAACACATGAGAAGCGGTTTATTATGAAGAGATTGCCGTTGTAAATTGCCTACAAGAGTCTGGTAAGTTTGTCAGTATGGTCGGCAGCCCTGCATGACAAAACCCAGCCATATCTTTTAAAGGCTGACTCAGAGATTCCCGAAGAGGGCACCCGCAATTTTCAAACAAATATGTTTTTTACATATAAAAAGTCTTATCCATATACTAATCATTGTGAGAAGTAGCTAAGCTCAAATCGAAGTCCTTCATAATAGATAATCCTATTTTTGCTATAAAGTTACAGATCCGATTTTGTGTCGCCTGAACGAATGTTCATGAGGACATAAAATTCAAATTCTGTGTCCGTATGTCCCGTCCGTATGACTCGGTTAAACGCTTTCCCTCGATTTACTACTGATCAAACTTGATAGGATGATAGAGTGAGGTGCCGCAATAATTATGTGTATAGCTTTTTGGCTGCATATTTGCATATTCATAAATTTTAATTAGCTTATTATGCATATTTCAGACATTCGGTTAACTTTTTTGAAATGCTCCGGCTGGCTAACGCTAATCCCGATTTACTGTACTGTCACATTTAGTATGGTGATAGAGTGAGGTGCCAAAATATGTGTAGCTTTTGGCTTCATCATTTCATATCATAATATTAATTTAGCTTATTTTGGGCCGGTCAAAATGAGAATCTTTCCCCCCTACTTCCCTCCCTTTTCCCCCCCCTCAAGGCTTGTGTGCAAGTTTCTGGAGTCCGTAAGGCGTATAATGATTGTAAACTTGGGGAAGGAAGCGGGTTAAAGAGTTCTCTCGACTGATAGATGTTTGGAGCATATTTGAGGGGGCAAATTAACAAAACAGACATGCAATGAGCTATTAATATGCAAAATCAGCGTAAATGCTATAATTTTTGAAACGGTGCATCGGATATGCCAAATTCCTTCACTGCACAAAACCCTTATGGTGCGCATCCTTCTTTGCATTTGAAAGTTCCCTGTACATGCGCTAAGGTATGTAAATGAAAGCTAATAAATATGCATAATTGCATTAGCAATAAATGGTAGATCAGATAATGCAGAATTCCTTTGCTACATGAAAACCTACTATACCTTACATCTTGTGTGTGAATCATATGGGGGGGAAGGGTAGGGTGTTTGGAAGGGGCAGGGTGGGGTGTTGGGAGGAGGCGGGTGGGGTGTTAGTGGCGAGGTGGGGTGCATCCGGGAAGGGGGTGGGGGTGCGTCAGTAGGGGTCGGTGGTGTGCATCTGGGTGGGTCGGGGTGGTGGTGGCGTCGGGGAAGGGCGGGTTGCCGTCGCGAGTGCGGGTGCCACTCATGGGTGACCCTTGGGTGACCTTGGTGACCCGTTGTGACCTTGGTGACTTCTTGTAACCTTGGTGACCCCTGCGACCGTTGTGACCCCATGGCAACCATTGGTGCACCCCATGCGACCTTGGTTGACCCTCATGGTGACACTTGTGACTCATTTGACCTTGAGACCGTCAATGTCACCTTTTGGCCCATTCCACAATCAGTGTGCCGGGAGTGGTCAGGAGGGTGGAATGCGACAGGGAGGGGGGGGGGTGGGTGGTGTCCACCTGGATGGGCAAGGGTGGGTGAGTTGGGGTGTGTCGGGGAGGGGGAGCGTGGCATTGGGGAATGGTGGGGTGGAGCGGGGTGGGTGACCTCATGTGACCTCTGTGACTTCTGTGACCCCATGTGACCATTGTGTCCCATTATACCTCAGGACCCCATGTGACCTTGGTGACTCGTGTGACCTTTGGTGACCCCTGTGACCTTTGTGACCCATGTGGACCTCATGCCATCCTTTGACCCCATTCACAAACCGGACGGCACCGAGACTAGCATCTTCTCAATGACTGCGATTATTTTTCATATACAATTCTGTTACCACTTTTTTTTCAAATGCTCTACGGCTAACACTAGGCCTAGATTTACTATCAACACTTGGTCATTTTGTAAACACTCTCTCCTTGGATTTGTTCTCTGTTCTAATCACATTTGCCAAACTTCATCATGAAGCAAGTGATCACGTCAACCAGGCGACCCTTGTGGTTCGAGAAACGGCTTTGTTTGTTATACACAGTATCCTTTGAGCACTGTAATGCACACATAACTGTTTACTGTCTTGAAACGAAAAATCGATTCATCTCAAACTAACTTTGTATGTATAAAAAATATATCAATTATCTGACCTTTGCATATTAATTAGCTCATTTGCATGACTAAGCCGCCCGAAATCGCCCCAAAATCTAATCAGGTTGAACTCTTCATCCCTCTTCCTTCCACCAAGTTACATCATCATAAGCCTTACGGAACTGCTGAACTTGTACACAGGCCGTTGCAGAAAATGTTTGAAATAATGCACATTAGATACTTAATTAGCACATTTACGCCCAAACTCTAATCAGGGTTGAGAACTCATCAACCCACTTTTCCACCACCGTTACATCAGGACGCCTTACGGAACTCCAGATGATGTATACACGTGTGGTTACAACATTTTCTTCCATTTCCATTCCGGTTTTTTTTTTGGCCAGCTAATTGAATATGCATAATTGCTGTATCTTTGAAACGGTACGTCGGATAGGGATGGGTTGTTGCATGGTGTTGGGGAGGGGGTGGGGTGTTGCAGATTTTGGGGAGGAGGTGGGGGTGGTTGCAGGGTGTTGGGGAGGGGGTTGGATGTTGGGGGAGGGGGGTGTGGGGGGAGTGGTGTTGGGGAGGGTGTTTGGGCGGGATTTGGCGTTGCAGGTTTGGGGAAACAGGTGCTTGTGGTGTTGCATGTTGTTGGGGAGGGAGTTTTTGCAGCTGTTGGGAGAGTGAGTGGGAGTGTTACGGTGTGTTGGGTGGTGATTACAAGAAGGGTGTTGGGAGAGGGTTTTGGGTGTTGCAAGGGTTGGGAGTGGCATGGCATGTTGTGGTGTTGGTGAAGGGGGAGGCCTGTTACGGGGTATTGGGGTGGGGGTAGGGTGGTGTCTGGTGGTGGGTGTGAGGGGTGTTGTCAGAAGTGTTGGGGAGGGGGTTTGGGGTTTTTAGGATGTGGTGGTTTTTGGGGAGTTGCGGATATTGGGGACGGTGGTGGGTTTTGGCGGGGTATTGTAGTCTGCTATATATTGGGCATGTTAGTGGTCGTCGAACAATTCGGCGGGGACATTTTTAAGCATCGCGTAAACACGAGTTCACCTTGTTTTTTTTACCAAAGAGTATAGCACAGTGTTTCGAGGCCATCTTAAATGATCCACACCTATCCTGCATTTTATTAACTTCAGAACTTGCATTTAAAAATTTGTGGTGTTTCATCAAGAATGTACCCCACATGTACCACACAATGTACATGGGGTTGGCTGAATACTCTGACACAGTTTTCATTTATCTGAATCTGATGTTTTCTAAAATCTCTCGGTTATGAGGTCCAGTCCAAATTAAGTCAAACTTAACACTTGAGTTGAAATATTTCATACTAATAATAGCTGCACCATCCTATGGCTTTAATGATACTTAACTGCCCCCGCCTCTTTGACCGCACCGTTTGTGTGTCAAAGGTAAAAAGGGTCAAAATTGGTTAAAGCCATAATGCGCAAATGATAAATTAATATATGTCGTGTTTTATTTCCAAAAAGTTCGCGCATTGATCTATGATCTACGGCAGTCGCGGTCAGTAACTTCCCCTGATTCTAAAATTTAAAAAAAAAGTTGCGTAATTGAAACCAGTGTTTTGAAAAATTCTCAAGACTGTGCAAAAATATTCTAAAAACATGGTGGGAACAATGGACGTAGCGAATTGCGTGTTCACTTTTCGTTTCTCTCTGGCACCGAAGTACCCGTAAAACTGTTTGATTTTCTCGTAAATTCTATAAATAGGTTCAGACCCAATTACGATACTAATTCAAAACAAAACAGACCCTCTGATGCAAAACATGCCATAGAATCCCTTTCTTTTCCTGGAGATATTTGAGATGTAGTTTCATTCACACACATTCTCTATGGGACTGATGATGTTAGTCTCTCACGCAGTACCAAGTTAGAGAATATCTTTTGCAGTCTGTGACACAGACTGCACCGTGGGAAAATACTTTCCGGGCTGCCATACCAGTGATCTCTTCCTATGACTGGCAATTGTAAGGTCAAATGTTAAAATAAGTGAAATTGGCATTACAGATTTGTGATGCATTGTGGGAAGGATTTGCCACTTTTTAGGACTCCTGACCTTTGACAAAACAAGATTATGGTTTTAATAATTATGTTTTGATTAATTATTCCATCAATATAGCTAATAAAATATACCTTATAACTTATATAATTATTATATAAAAAATATTCTAGAACCATTTTTCAAAAGTACAAAGAGGCAAATTTCCTGAAATATTGACGGGGTCAAAGGGCGGGAGTCCTAAAAATTTACCGGAAGTCGATTTGGTCTATTAGGTCAGATTTAAAATAGATTTCATGTCGTGTTTGTCTCAAAGCTTAAATAAATTCAAGGGAAAGAATTTAGTATTCTGCCACAGGCTACGAATTCGGCAACGTTAACGGAATAAACCGCATGTTAAAGGGGCCGAATTTTAAGTGTGGCAGAATACTAAATTCATCCCAATTCAAGCATCATTCTAAGTCATGTGCAATCAGTCAAGACGAAAGGTCCATGGACATGCTTTAAACATACTTATAATACCACCATAAAATGGTTTCATTCATAGTATGTATTGGTATCAATGTAAAATCTGCATGAAGCAGTAAATGAGAAACCGTATATTTGATAAAAATTGGGCATAATATCATGTGTTTTGGACAAGCTTTCAAAGGAAATTCCAAAACGAAAGTGATTATCACGCTGGCAAGCGTGACCCAGAAGTGACGTCCGAGTAACAAATACGCGATACGCGACACGCGTCATGATCGTCATCGTGGAACGGACGTGCGCATGGCCCAGTTTTCTTGCATACGTACACAGTTGACTTCTCGTGATATGCGTCGTACGTGTTGTATCATAATGGCATAATTTTTCTTGATTTGGTGCCTTAAAATTACGATAATAATGTGCTGTATTGTCGACGGGTGCACCAGCGGTGACCGTACCGACAAGGAGAATCAGAACAGAATAGCTTTATTCAAGTTCCCAACAAAGAAACCGACAAGGAGAGATATCTGGAGTGTGCGGTGCGGTTAGCCCACGTGTGAGCTTTGTTTACAACTTGTTACTCTGACGTCATTAAACGGGGTCAAATCCAACTCCAGCATCTTGATACGCGTTCGTGAAATCAGGAGAAGGCCCTGTCAGTTTGGGTATATTTATCCTTGAAATTTAACACTTTCCCGATGTTCACTTTTAAAAATCTGTGTTGCGATATGATCAGGATACTGTTGAGGTACGAAAATGTAAGAAATTAAGAAATGTCTACTCAGCCGTGACCATGGACCTTTAATGTATGACAATTTCCTTGCTACGATGTTAAAGTTCCACAGAATTAGAGAAATTCTTCCCATATGGAAATATTATGTAAAGAAATGATATACACGGGAGTTTCCGTAACCTGACTCATCTGGCACATTTTTTCTGACACACTTATAAATTTGGAAACCCTTCACAGAATAAAAGCACAGGTTTATTCTGTTAAGGTTTCCAAATTCATAAGTGTGTCAGAAAAAAGTGTGTCAGGTGGGTCGGGTTATGGAAACTCTCGATATTCATAGCCAGAGCTTTCCAAATTAACACAACTATAAAGTATAATTCTTTACTCAACTTATTCAAATGGCAGATATCCCAGAGGTTCGACTAGCAGATGGGGCCTACCCCAACCAAGGCCGTGTTGAAATCCACATAGACACATGGGGCACAGTCTGCGATGATATGTGGAATGAAGATGAAGCTTGGGTGGTCTGTCGCCAATTAGGATACGCAGGGGAAGCTGAAGGCATTGTGCCACAGGGCACCTTCCCACCAGGCAGTGGAAGAATTCTTCTAGATGATGTTGTGTGCAATGGGTTAGAAACAAGTATATACTTCTGCAGTCATAAGGAAGTCGGCAGCCATGATTGTGACCATTCTGAGGATGTGGGAGTAGTGTGTTTAAGTGATAAATATCCTAACTACGCTGTAGCTGTTTATAATGTAACCCCATCGTGGTCACCAGAGACAACTGGAGGTAAACGGGGAGGTAAGTTCATTTTAAAACATTAATAACAGGCGGTGAAGGTCATTAATATTTCGTTACTGAAGTTGGGATTTAGAGGTTGCGAAATATACGTTAGACCAATGGCGACATATCCGCTAAAATCTACTCACTTGGCCAATCCAATTACATTTAATCTACCAAACAGACCTCTACACGTTTTGGCATAATAGCTAGAAAACGCTATTTTAAGCAACTTTTCTCATCCAACAAAAGATGTTGGATGAAGAAATTTTGAGAAAAAAACATTTGAAATTTGAATATTTTGGGGATTTTTAGTTTCAAAAAGTTTCAAATTTGCCGTTGCCTTCCTCTCTTCACCAGACAACAAGCAGTTGATTGCGTGGAAAGAGATTAAAAGTAGCGTAGTGGATGTTTTGTTACAGAGATGGACAAGTATATTTAGCTCGTCACCCATCGCCAAAGATTTTTGCCCATCACCGAGTCCGAGTCGGTGATGTTGTATACATTCGCATTCATATTCAACATCGTAAATAAAGCTACAAAACGATTATAAAATCTGAAATAAAAGCCGGAGCCTGGACAGGAGAGGATTGCTGAGGAGGTGCATTGTATAATGCTGTTGCCCGGGAGCTGCTGCAGCACCATGGCACTGCCATGACTGCAAGTGCTGTGATGCTGTGGCCCTTGTGGGCATGCTATGCAGAATCTCGTCACCAGCACCATCAAAGGCTAGACTGGTCATTGTTCGTGAAATGCAATTGCTCAAATGCTCTGTGTATGATGTGTTTTGGAATTTTCATACTATAGCATTTGGTTTATGGCTTTCACTGTTAGTCTACTGTTCAACCAGGCTGAACCAGCATTCAGCAACGCCATACAACACTGTACATCTGACACTACTGTTACAGTGTAAGTTCGGTACACGAAAGCTTGGTCCTGGACACAGCCAGAGATACGCCCCACCCAACCCCAACGTGGATTCTTGTCACAGCAACCTCGGACTGAACTACTGTGGACTAGTAATGCATTCATATTGCATTGCAAGCAGGTGGATAGGCAGTCATGCATCATAGCTCCAGTCAAAACACAAGATGCGTGACCCGATCATTTCATGGTCAAAATTTTTCATGTAGGTTTCGGGAATGTCTTGTTTGGTCACCTGTGACGTCATTGGCCACCTAACTCACTGACGAATAAAGCTCGTTATGGCAAGCCAAAAGGCCCATAACGTATTGCCGCAAACGCGGTGCGTAAAAGTAGCAAACGGTGGCGACATTGTGGGCAACGCGTTAAGGGGAGGACATTTCACAACGTGGTTGCGGTTGGACCATAAATCATGAATTTCTGTGACCTATTTAAAAAAATAGACCCACAACGTGTTGCTATATACTTTGCAACGCATTGCAAAGCTTCACAACGCGTTGCGAGTTTCACAACGCGTTGCGAGTTTCACAACGCGTTGCAAGCTTCACAACGCGTTGCAAGCTTCACAACGCGTTGCTAAGGTCCACAAGCCATAAGGGTCATAACGTATTGCCGCAACGCGTTGTGAGAATGTCACAACACGTTGCGACATTTCGGCAATGCGTTGCGCCATTTCAGCAATGCGTTGCGACATTTCGGCAACACGTTGCGCCATTTCGGCAACGCTTTGCGACATTTCAGCAACGCGTTGCGGTGTCGACTAATCAAAATCAAGAATTTCTGTGACGTATTTCAAAAATATAAATCTCACAACGCGTTTCGACCTTCACAACGCGTTGCAAACCTTCACAACACGTTGCGGCAATACGTTATGACCCTTATTGCCTTCACAACGCGTTGTGAAGCTCACAACGCGTTGTGAAGCTCGCAACGCGTTGTGAAGCTCGCAACGCGTTGTAAAGGCTTGCAACGCGTTGTGAAGGCCATAACGTATTGCTGCAACGCGTTGTGGATCTATTTTTTGAAATACGTCACAGAAATTCATGATTTTGATTGGCCAAGGCCGCAACGCGTTGCCGAAATGTCGCAACGCGTTGCTACTTTCTCACAACACGTTGCGGCAATACGTTATGACCCTAATGGCTTGTGAGCCTTCGCAACGCGTTGTGAAGCTCGCAACGCGTTGTGAGTTTCCACAACGCGTTGCTAGATACTTTGCAACTCGTTGTGGGTCTAAATTTTGAAATACGTCACAGGAATTCGTCATTCTAATTGGCCAACGCCGCAACGCGTTGCTACTTTCTCGCAACGCGTTGCCGAAATGTCGCAACGCGTTGCAGCAATACGTTATGGCCTTTATGGCTTGCGATACTCGTTAACGGAAAAAGCGCATGATGCGATGGGTATGTTGGTCAACTCTGACATCATGGGGCAAAACAAGATAATTGCCGTGGGCTCTCCCTCACATGGAATCAAATCACCGAAAACAGCTAGATTACAAATTTTGAGTTAAATCAGTCCAGCCATTTAGATATTAGAAGCAAAATGTGTACTAAATTTAGAGAATAAAGGTATGATTTTGGGAGCCACTACTCTCTTTACGACAAATTGAAACCAAGGCAATACCTTCCACGCAAAAATAATCGTGTCGCCATTAAACAGCTTTATCATTTATAAAGGTCATCTTTAACCTAGTCCCAATAATTGGGACTTCACATGACGTTTCTTTAACAGTATGCCTTCAACAGTCTATATGTGAAGTCCCAAATCATTGTGTATCAGCTATGACATTTTTGTGTAGCCTTCAAATTTCGACCACTGACAACATGTCACCTCCAATTTTCATATAACACCGGTGCTTTCGCTAAACACTCTTCTACATTTAGCACCAGTAATATCCAATTTTAAATACAAGCTAAAGCTTTCATTA